>CM041781.1:222324023-222482850 GCA_023374045.1 Limonium bicolor
ACAACCATTTCGGTGCCATGGAGTTTCTCCATTGAAGGAGCTTGAGCTTGTTTGACTACATATTATTACTCTCCTTGGATTCTAGGTAAGGAATCTCAAATAAAAACTTCCTTTCCTCCTTGTTTTTGTCATGTCCGAAAATATGTATTGAAGGAGCCTTTTATGTGACTTTGTTCTAGCTTCATTCCAACTCTTCATGGACTAGGTGGAGTCCTCTCTTGCTAGATATTCAAACTCTCTTCAAAGAGCAAGGTAAAACAACTACATTAATATTTTTGAAACAATGTAAAACTAGGGTTTACAATGAGATGGAGCTTATAGCTTGAATACTCATTTCAATGTTTGTATATTGTTTAGAGCTTGTCAAAGAATCAAGTACTCTATTGGTTTTCTAAAGGAAACAAGAAAGGAGTTATTTTGCAAAGAGGTAAATCTACTAACTTAATGTTATATTAATGCCCTAGGAGAAATGAGCTCATAAATGCTTATTAAACTACCTAAAGAGCCAATGGTGAATGACTTAGTAAAGTGTTCCCAAGAGCTTAGTAAAAGGCATATGTGTTGTTGAGTGTATTTGCAGATTGAAGGCAAATATATTGTGGAAATTCAGTGTTTATGATTTGTGCATTTTAAGGGCCTAAGAGCCATGTCATTTAAGGGCCTAAGTGCCATGCAATTTAAATTGTGCACTATATTGTGATGTAGTGCTTTGTAAGTGAAGTTTGTGTATAATAAGTACTTGATGGATTTTTAGTGTTCTTGGTTGTTTGTTGGTAAAAACAATGTGTTTTGGGACTTAGTAAAGACTTAGGCAAACTTTGGTAAACTAAGGAGAATGTATGAACTCGAGAAAGGGATTTGAAGTAATGATATAAGGAGTTAGTTGTGAGAGATGATGATTGGGAGATGATGTTAAAACAAGGAGAAAGCATTTTGGGATAGTAGTTACCATAGGTGAGAAACACCATCTAGGGAACCTAGTATGAAATAACATAAGTGTTAAGGAATTTTTACAAGGAAATAAGTAAAGGCTTAAGGAGTTAGAAAATGAGTTTCATGGATGTTGTATGTGGATATAAAGTTACCAAATGTTGCTAGGAAGCATTAATAGGCCTTAGGAGAAGTTTGGTAAAAATTGGCAAAGTTTGGGTAAGCTTAGGAGGCGACCGACCCAGGGGCCGACCCAGTTTTTGGGTCGGTCGAGCCTCTGTAAAATGTTGGGAAAATGTTCGGTGATGGTCCGACCCAAAAGGGTGGGTCGGACATGGGTCGGTCGGTCAAGTTTCAAAGGAGGGAAAATGTTCGCACATGGACCGACCCAGAATGGTGGGTCGGACGTGGGTCGGACGGGCATGATTTTGAGGAAGTAAAAAGGTTCTGTAATGGACCGACCCAGAAGGTTGGGTCGGACATGGGTCGGTCAAGGTAAAGTTTTCAGACCCGAAGACCACTGGGAGGGTCCGACCCAGTTGTGGGTCGGACGGTGGGTCGGTCGGACCAAAACTTGTAAAAAAAAACAGAAAAGAATGTGACTTATGTAGTTAACCCTAGGGTGTATAATGAAGGTAACCTAGGGTAAGGTAGGCATTAAAACATGTCATACAATCATGTTAAATACTTAGTAAGCTTTGAGTTAAATAAATAATTAACCGACATTACTAATGTGTTTAGGATTCGCAAGGTGGAAATCAGTCGAGGGCAAGGACCAAGGTGGTTTTCTTGCAGTCTGTTGTCTAGCGGTTTACACCGGTTTGTGTGTTGTATGTTTTTCTGTGTGTTTACAACGTTATAAGATTTAAACATGTAATGAGTTTACAGTTGTTTATACTATTGTTACGTGTTGTTGTGGCTCACTTTCCCTTGTGTGTGTCTAACAAGTCTTACCAACTATTGTGTGTTGGTCGTTAAGTTCCACTATGAACTTCTAACAAGTGTTAACTGGGAAGTGAGGAATCCGGTTGTCCGGTCATGCATGTAAGTTAAGAGTAGATATCTGAATCAGATTCGACTCTTATGTTGTTAAGATTGTTCACCTTTATTTGGCGTTCGATCTCCAGCTAGCTTCTTCCAAAGCTTACCTATTCTGACTTATGATCGGTTTAGTGGGAACCTGTGTTTGTGTGGTGTGTTCGGGTCACTAAATCCGAACCATCTGTTACTTAAGTTACTCGTTCGCTAACAGAACGGTAATGAGTGTGTTTAACGAGCTTGACATGAGAGTGAATCACTCTCTAGGCTCTTATGTTATTTGACCCTTGTGGTTTGTTATCGTGGAGTGAAAATCCACTGTGTATGTGTTGTTGAGCTATGCACTATTGATGTCATGCTCCATGTTATGTTATGCTATGTATATAATTGAATGCCATGTTATAATGACAAGTAGCTGCGCGTATCCCGGTAGCCGATGGGCTGCGCGTTAGCCATACCAGCCAAGGGTTGCTGACCCCCTCGGGGGATCCATATTTCTTATACTGCAGGATGAGGATCGAAGAAGCGGAGTGGCTTTAGATCCTAGGGTGCAGGTTTACTTTTGTATACTTTTGGGATGTTGGCCCGGGATGCGCCTGTGCTCCCGTGGCGTTGTTGGATTTGGTTGTGACAGTTTACAGTGATGTTTAACAGTGATGGTTGTATATGTAAACACTCGGATTGTATATGATGTAATTATGGTTTAGTTTATTTGCTCGGGAGTCTGATCATCAGACCGGTACAAGTGTATTGTTCTGCCTTGTCAACCACGTGGGTGGTTGGCGGCGTTGTAGCACCGAAGCGTTAGTTACTGTTTAGTTGTTTTATCCCGCTGCGATTTCATGTAGTATCATGTGCGTATTAGGGGTGTTACAGAAGCTTTAAGGTAATTGCGTAAAACGCATTTTCGTGACACCCGAAGGTGCGTTTTTGTGCTTTAAGGATTTTCTGGGAATTAATTAGTCGCTATGACTTCCAAGTGTTTATTGACATTATTTATAGTTAATAATAATATTAAGGTGTTACATTAAATTATATGGGGTTATATAAACTTGTAATCAATTTCGGGCTAAAGGGGCACTCCCGAGGTAAAAGGCGTTAAGAAATTCCCCCGAGCTCTTGTTATTTTTGAAGAAGTGTCTTGGGAATTCTCTTTAGAATAATTAATAATGATTTTAGGAACTCTAAGAATAATTTTTATAGGGTTTCGTGCCACCTTGGCACTCTCCTAATTTCCCGGGCCTTTATGGGGCCCACATCGGGAACTTCCGAGAACTTGTATATTTACTCAGTTCTAACTGAGAACTTGTATCTTAAGATCATAAAATGATCCTTGGTTAAATTCATATAATGTCCATAGCTTATATAATTGTTTAACTTAAGGTCGGGCTTTTAACGCTCGTTTCTGACCTTAAGGAGTTTAGGTGCGTTTTTAACGCCAAGTGTTTATATGTTTTCTTAGGTTTAATAAACCCTCAAATAATATTTATAATTCTTCAAATAATATTTATTTACTTATATTTAATTATTTAAATGTTAGGGGTATTTCAGTCTACCCCCCTTAAAAGGACTTCGTCCCGAAGTCATAATTTATATTGTTCATCCTATGGAATCAAGTTCCTCATATCTACTCCTGTCTACTTATCATTCTTGGGTGTCAATATTGTATTGACACTACTATATTCCATCACTACTCTGAGTGTATATAATTCCTATAGACAAATATTCTTTTTTCGTGATAATAATATATCACTGCATAATAACTTAATAAATACTGTAAAACAATGCGTATTCCAACTTCCTAGCTATCCCACTCGGTCATCACTGCACAAGTGCAATACCAAATCCTCAGTCCTACAGAGTGCAGAGGCGTAAACCCTTGGCAGTGAATCTCTTGTGTGATTGTAGGAATAAATATAAATATACTGTCAAATATTAAGTGCTATAAACATTCAAGTGTTACATAGAACACACAAATAATCATTCAATGTCACATAGGACATATCATAAATCACCAAATGTCACATAGGACATACTAATAACCAATCAAATGTCACATAGGACATAACCATCTAATTAATTGCACACATGCGCAACAACAATCAAACACAAATAACCATACACAAGAATAATATAGACTGCAGATATGCAAGTCGCATGTGGTGCTCTACCCCCCTTAAAAAGGGTTACGCCCACGTACCCCTACAAGTATACACAAAACGAAAAGAAAATTGTTGGATACTTGTCTCATATGGATGTCTTCTAACTCCTATGTCGCCTCTTCAATGTCGTGAGTTTACCACAGAGCTTTGACCATTCTAATGGTCTTGTCCTTGTCTCCCTAGTGTTGGAGTCTAAATGCGAACTGGGGTCTCCTCATATCTAGGTGTAGGATTTAGCTCGAGTGTCTCGGGCTCTAAGTCACGTGATGGGTGAGGCACATATTGCTTAGCTGAGAAATGTGAAACACATTGTGCACTCTCCCTAGCTTAACATATGAGTCTAATTTGTAGGCTAATGGGCTCACTCGCTCTGTAATAAGGTACGGTCCTACATACTTCGGCTAAACTTGCTCTTCTACCCTAATCTAAAAATTCCCTTCATAGGTGTATCTCTAAGGAAGACTCGATCGCCTACTGCGAACTCGAGATCTCTCCTATGGACGTCAGCATATGACTCTGTCTGTTTACGAGGTCTTCCCTCAAGAATGTATGTATTCTTTGATATTTCTCTAGTGCATTAGTATGCTTTTATTATTATTTTTTTGAATCCCGTATGTATGGGTGAAGGTGATCTCCTATTTGTAATTTGCCATTACTATTTTATGGCTTGTTTAAACTATTTGTGTATAACACACTTCATTAATCGCCTCTTAGTTGTAGTCATCGACGCTCGGTCTTGTATTAATATTGGGCATACTCAAAATCCCTTTCTTTAGGTTATCATCTTGTGATTCCGGTATTAGTTTACTGTCGCCATATACGGCTTTCATTTTCACGTAAGTATGAGCTACGGTTGAGCCGTGCATCTTATGTATATTACAGAAAGATTGCTTTATTATTGGTTCACCTGTTATTGGTATATATACACGATTATTATCGTCTGTTCATCAGGTATACCACAGTAGGGTTCCTGTTAAGGTTTCTAACAAGGTGTAGTTTCCTCTCAATTAAACATGTTCTTGTGTTGTGAATCAACTCTGGTGAGTATTAGTATAATGTTTATACTCTTTATATTCTACCATGTTTATAGGTAGGTTCTTTTTAATATATTGGGTTTTAATTTGTAAAGAAAGACATGGAAGTCGATCTTTCCTTCAGATGGCAATTTGGCCATATTTTAGAAGGTAGCTAGAGAATACTGTTTTATAGTAATTTTCTCTTGATCTTATTTGATTTATTAACACGGTTCATGGGATAATAATAGTTAGTATTTCCCTCATAATTGATTATTTTTCCACATATGCGGAGTTTTTTAGCTATTTAATCTCCTCGGGGTAACCTAGACAACTTAACTCTTAACTTACACCTTCTACAACTCATATACTTCATTTATTAAATTTTTATATTAAAATTAGGAATAAACTTACTTATCACAGAAACATTTGTGACCACTTGTAAGGAGTCTCAGGAATCATCCAACCCTGACGGGGTCAGCGTCAGTGTTGAACTATCCTTCCACACCATTTTGTGTTTGGTTTTCCCTTGATCTGACCAGGATCAAGTTCGACCTCCCACGTCAAATATCAAACAATCACATAATTGTCATTTCCAAATTTTATCTTATTACTTTGTGACGTGGTGAGTACTACATTTTCTCCTGATCATATATACTATTCCAATAACTGTTATAACCTATACTTGAATCTAGGGTATTACCAAAATCCCCAGAACAATATTCCTTTGATCAAATCATCAAGCGGGGAAGCCAGTTTTTCCTCTTGGCTTAAAAGGTATTCTTATAAAGCACTTGGCTCATACTGTCTAATAACTATATCCATCAATCATTTAACTCTTAAATCCATCATGCAAGTAATAAATTCCGTCATGGACTTGCATACTTTAGAATACTCTCTTCACTTTAAAAGGCTTATCTAGTATTTCTCTTATCAGGGCTTGATTATTGCCTATACTTGATTATCATCTGTTGGAGCAAAGACAAGTTAGACTTCAAGAAAAGTTTTCATGACTCCATCCACAACTATAGTTCCATAAAGTATTATTTCCTCCACCTTAAAGTTTAGTTTTTTTTACCATCTAAAATCCATAAATCAGGTGAATCATATGTTCACCCTAGTCAAGTATCTTAATATTAGTACCATCTCAACTAAGGATTTCTAGTTTGAATCCTACTGTTTAGTAACAGGACAATCAAGGCTTATTGTTTGTTTTTATCTCTTAGAAACGTGGTTAATCCACTAGCTCAATGGCTTCCAAAAATAAGTCGGTTAGGTATGTCAAATGGAGGATTTAGAATCACAGGGTTTAGTATATAATGTTAAGACGGTTTACGTATAAAATAATGGTTACAAACCTAGGGTATGTTTCCCTACTTTTATATTTAATTTACACTCATTTTTGTGTATCTATTATTTCACACTCTTATATAACTTACACTCACTCTCAGTGTATGTATTAGTTTAAGCCTTTGGTATAACTGACACTACCTTTACTGTAAGTGTCAAGGAAAGTCGTTTGTTATCATGTTTATACTAGAGTTTATATTACATATGTTTTAACCTTAGTTGATTTACTGCGATCTTTTATTCGCATTCATAATTTGAGCTGTCATAGTAGACATATGCTCGTATAAATTCATAAGGTCAGTATGGGACATGTGTCTCAAAATAGGGTAGGTATTTTAATGATACTTTAACCTCTGAAACGTATCAATACCCTCAATGTTTTAGGTTAATAACTCCAAATTATATTTATATATGTAGTATTTGGTAGCTAATTAGGTAATTCTCCCCCACTTTAGAAAATATTTTCAAGATTTGTTTTCTTTTTTTTTTTTAGAGTCCAGCGTTGTTATATATTGGTATAGCTGAGACCCTTGGTATTTGCTCAGGTATTTCAAAACCCGTGCTTATCCATTATGGATGTTTAGTAGATATTATTTTTGAGATTCTATTTCTCAATTGTCATACTTCAAGGTTTCTCACTATCCTCTCGGAGTTTATAAGAGATTGTAAGATTTCCTAGACTCGCACTGAGCGTAAGCTCGGTGCCTGGGTATCCCATAAAATTTCAGTGTTTGCTCTTTAAGTGAGCTCTTTGACAGTTCCTGTAGTCTTAGTATTTATATTAATGTATTCCCGTTCAGACATCTGCTCGTCATTTAGGCAGGTCATAATTTGTAGTTACTGTATTTGGCAGTTGATAATGCCGGGTCAAATTACTTGGCGTTATGCTCGGGTATTCCCGACCTTCGCTCATAGGCTCAGGTAACGTCTCATAGGTAAGGGAAACAAATATCAAAGTATCATATATGTGAGAGGTTACCCAATGTTCTCTCTAAATTTTGATACTCACTAATCACATATATAAGTCTCATCGACTGATACTATAAACACATATTTGCATCATGCATTTAGTTTAGGTTCTAGGCTTACCGGTCTCGCGCTGAGCGCTCGCCTCAGCGCCTGAAGTTCCCACTGTCTACGGGGTATTTCTTCTGGACTATCTCCTTTCCTTTCTGGATCTCGGATGAGGATGGCTGTCCTCCCGGTCCTGTAGTATAAGTATTAGTCTGCGGCGCTTGACCTCCTCCGGGTCCGCCTGTTTCCACAGCCGTGTTCTCTGCGAACCTCTAGGTCCTTTGTATACTCGACTCCTGGGTTGGAAAAGCATCGTAATCCCTGTGACCTTCCTTTTTGCAATGACGGCACTCCACCTTCCTTCCTGCGCAATCTACGCCTGGGTGATCCTTTCCACAACGTTTACAGTAATAGTGTCGTCGGGTTGGCTTGTTGCCTCTAGGTGGTGCTGTTCTTAGTGGCTGAGCATCAATAGCTGGGCCGGTCAGACGACTGCTCCTTCGCCTTCTGACCATGGAAATCCTTCCGCCCCTTCTTCTTTTCAAAGAATTTCTTCCTCTTCTTGCAGTAACTGCCAGAGGTTGCTCCATCATCATCTCCTTCAGTATTCTTCCTTTTCTTTCTTCCTGCGTCGGAGTAGTCGACTCCTGGTATATAGTTCATCAAACTGGTGCACCGTGCGCAGTACTGGTCAACTGTTTGTCTCCCTTGGATTAAGGTCTTGATCTCCTGCCTTTTCCTCTGCTTTATGTGTTCGGGGTAGTACTTCTCCCGCAACACTTCTACGAACTCTGTCCATTCAAATTCCGGTGTAGCTCTACGGTGGCCCTCAATAGTCCCACCAAATGTCAGCTGCGCCCTTCAGGTTGTATGCGGCGATGTCGACCTGTTGGTCTTCTGGAACTCTACAGCCTTGAACGCCTTCTGGTGCTCTGCAATGAACTTCTCCAGTGCGGCGGGTCCGGTTCCCCTGAATAAGTTGGTACTTTCGTCTGCAACGCTCTTCAACCAGTTGGTTTCTCTGGGCCGCGGCGGGTGGGGTATGGCTCCCGTAAATTGACTCCTAGTTCCGGTGCGAAAGTTGCCATGGCTGCTTTAGTCTTGTACTGTTGGAACATCCGCCGGTGTCTCGCCACTGCGTCCACTGCTGTCTCCCGTGGTCCTTCTCTTCGACATCTAAGATAGTATATTTTTATTTCTACTCGGTTGCTACACCGTATCACATACACAATCAAAAACATGTAAGTAAGCTAACTAGCAATAAAATATCCCTAGGGTTTTCTTTTCTAGGTCACGAATCCTCACGGACGTTTCCCGTAACCCAATATTCCTATGCTCATTGTCCTAGACTCAGTATCTTTCATCAGAGCGGTACTCCGCTCTGATACCACTTTTTGTAACACCCCTAATCTTAAACCTGTAATGACGTCATAACTCGTAGCATAATAAATAGCAAATCGCAGCGGAAAATAAAACTAACTATCCTTGGTGTTACACGCCGTCACTCACCCTTGTGAGTAACAAGGCATCCTTACTCTTCCAACATTACAACTTCCACACGCTGTGATGAACAGATACTGAGCACTCTACTTAGTTACAAACCAAATCCAACACTAAATAGCAACTAACTGAATACAACAAACTCCAAAAATATAATCATAACAAATCCACAAGTGTTTATAAAACACAGCGGCTACCCTGTTCCCCCACTACTCCGGCTTGTGTATTCTTCAGTGACCGAAATGTTTGGCCCAAATGAAGGGCTCAGCAAACTATGCTGGTATGCTAAATTAGTCCTAATGTCTTGGTATTCTTAAGTCGTTTTAGCCATCTTGATATTAGATTCATTACATAAGATACACGGTTTGATAATGATATCAGAAATAACTGTAAAACACTTAACAAGCACCTAATCACCACCGGTAAACACCATGTACAATAGTACACAACATCAATAACCACACAACAATAACCACACAACATAACTAATAATCACCCACCTTAGTAAACATAACAATAATTAAACAAGATCACATATTAAACTGTACTTGTTAGTTATTCACTGGGCTCTTATCCTTTAAACCAATCATTTTAACCTTTCCCAATTAATTTACCTCAAGTGTCATGTTAAGGGACAAACCTTAATAACCTGTGGACGAATGTCCCATGTGTTCCTTTGGAACTGTTTACCAGCTGACCCTGTGCCCTGGTTAATTGACCGATCCGGTCGAACCTGTGCACCTCGCAGTGCCCTCCGCCATCTCCCCGAATGTGGCTGATGGATTTTGAGTGACTCCCTTTTTGAGTCCTCATAGTGATCACAATGCGCAACCAGAAGGTCGGAACGATCTGGATTCCCTCTCTTATAATTAGCCCTTTTTGTTAGTGACATAATAACCAATCCTGAGTTAAGACTATAAAGTTGACCTTTGTTAGGTTCAATAATACCTAAAGGTCAGTAGTCTTTTTTTTTTCCAGTTTAGATGTACAAACTTTAGTCACAAGACATTCGCGTATTAAATGCAACGCAACAGTTTGGGCAATCCCACATACGATATCATTCACATAAAATCAATATCGTTATCTTTAAACATTTAAACACACAATGTCTAGACCTCAGGATAATCCTTAGGACATTCAGACCACACAATTAAAACATACCTCACCAAGAACTGCTAGCTTGACAACTCCTGTTCAGTAGTCTTTTCCCGTACGCTGTTTTATTTAAACATGCAATACCGGTAGTATTAATATAACTATTCACTAAATATTACGTACTGTCACTGTAGTGTTTTATAACTCGTCGTATAATAACTCCGTTATGTTATTTTTTTTCCCCCTGTTATTTTAACAGTGGTTCTAGTTAACCTAGCAGTTCATTTTTTATGTGAAACTCACATGTGATAATGGAATTATCATTTATACGGTACCTCTATACCTGACTAACTATCTACTAAATTATTCCACTTATCATTTATACTTATATCCCTTGGTCATTTTATTATAACCAAAATTATTTTATAAACTTTAGATTATATTCCTTATTATACCATAATCATTATATTACCTAGTTTTCACTTCCTTGCCTTATTAAATAACAAAACAATCTTTATTAACTCGTATTTATACTATACCCAACAACTTAATAATATTCGAAATAACCACATTAACTTTCCCGGTAATCATAATTGATCCCGTTGACTTTTACCACTACAATATCCAGATACCTTTATAATTTATTAAATACCTTATAAGTTTCGAAAATTGTAAAACAATTATATAACTTCTATAAATTGCCAATACCTTACAACTTTATAATTCACCAAATACTCTTATTATTTCGGTAATTACAATGAATACCCCTAACCTTCCAAAATTACCAAAATCCCTTAACTCTCTTCGGTTTATTCATATAGTTTTCTTTATTAACACTTTTAACCCAAAACTTTATAAGTTACATATTATCTTATAATCTATAGTTTAAATATTTTATTTCTAAATAACCAAAGTAACCCATATATTTTCTTATAATCATTTCCGCCCATATTTAATTTCTATCTTTCATATATACTTCCATAAATTACATATTCCACCCCATAACTTTCATAAATTAATATTTTATGTCATAAATCATTTTAACCCAAAGTTTTTAGTCAACACTTTGACCAAGACTTTAATTCACAATTAATACTTTAACATACCCATAAAATCATAAGTAATTTTCGGCACTACACTATATTTCCCAATAATCACAAAATAGTCCCAAAACTTTATAATTGTTATTTTAACACTAAACACTATTTAAATTCACCAAAATTCATAATATTAATTCCTACCTTTATTATACTATAATTATACCAAACTAATCCTTTAGTTCTCGGTAATTACAATAAGCACCCCAAACTTTTCAAAAATTTATATTTTAGCCACATAACTTTATAAACTTGCCCATTTAAATACTTGCTATTTTTAATACACCCAAAATTATAATATAAGTTAAGTTATATTTATATATTTTGAAAATTCCCCAAATATCATATATAGCTCTCGGCTTTAGTTTAATTTTATAATATGGTTTTAAAACTTGTTTAAACTTTATAATAAATACATATAAATGTATATAAGCCATATAACACTTCTAAAATTATGCTAATGACTTAGAATGATTATAAACTAAAAATAGAACACAAAATTCCTTAAACAATTCGGTTTTAATATTTATGTAACATTAATTAATTTTTATGACCCTAATATATACCTTAAGGTAATAATCTTACCTTATATGTTATAAATTATTTCCTTGACAATATAACCTATAGTTTTTTGGTTTTTAATTTATATAAAGGTTATACAAAATTTTTATAACAAAGTTTGAAGCTTTAAATCAAACTTAAACTTAATAAACTTTAATAATACTTACCCTTAAATCAAGACAATTCTTGTACTTGATTTTTCCTTGAATCTCCAAGCTCTCCAAAGCTATTTTGATGAAGATATTTCGAACTCCTTGTATATATGTTAGGAGATCTATTTGTTAGATTTCTAACAAAGTTTATAAATAATATTGGAGTAATTTTTACAAGAGCTTACCTTAGGAATTTATCAAGGTATTTTTGATACACCTTGAGATGATTGTAGATTCAAGTTTCCTTCATGAAATAATGAAAAATATTGGTTTAGAAGTTCCTAAATTTCGAAAATACTACAAGGAATTTATTTAGGTTTTTCAACATAAAAATACCTTAGATTAACCTTGATTACTCCTTGAATTGATGTTGAATCAAGACAACTCCTGGAGAATAATTGTTGGCGATTTTCTTAGAGATGCTAGGATTATTCTTGTTCCAAGACTTGATAGAATTAACTAGGAGATTACATTAAAATGGTGTTAGGAATAGTACACCATTAATGGAGTTTTATTAACACCTAGGAACTAAACTAGGAAATGAAGAAGAGAGCTTGGAGATACACGTACCAATTCGGTGTGGACATGGCAAGTAGGAGAAGTGCTCACAGTAGAGCTTTAGTAGTAGGAAAGGATGAATGTAATTTGAACTTGGTGATATTTTTACTTGCCATTATTTCATGACCTTGTTTAAGTTTATTAGATTACAAAATTAACTATAGAATTCTACTAGTTAGATAGACTTCGGCTGGTGGGAATTAATTGATTCAGCACTTCAATCATACAGCACCAATCGGCTGGAATGAATGGTTAGCATTCAATTTGAATACTTAATACTATTAGGTATTAGCTTGATTAGCATTTCTGATTTGTCTTCTCCTGCAGTGGTGCTCGGCTGGACCGAAGGTGAAGGCTCCACTGCACTAGCCTCACGTTAATGGAGCAATAACATTGATTTTGTTTTGTTTATTCCTAATGAACTTTTATTTGATCTTATCTTTGCAGGTGGTGTGGTCGCATACTGGAGTGGAGCATCACGCAGCTTCCATTGAGATAGCTACGGTAATGGACACTAGTAATGTTAGATTAATTAGTTTACTAACGTTTTTATTTGCAGGTGGTACAATTCGACAATTATGGAGCAAATCCAACGCTCCTCACCATGCATTAACGGCTAAAAGGAGTGGTGTGTAAGTTAAATTTGAGTTTTTAATATCATTAGACTTTATCTTAGGATATATATTAACTGTTTGGTTTTGTTAATTGTCTATTATTGCAGGAAGAGCAATCGACATGCTGGAGCATTAATCGAACCCAGTTGCTGTAGGTTACGTTGAAATGGCTAGGTAGATTAGGTTTTGTTTTGTTTAGTAATTTGGCAATTATTTCAAGTTTGTTATATTAACACTAACCTTTCTTTTATTCATGCAGGTATACGGTTACCTTATCACTAGTAGGCTAGATTTATTCCTTAATTCATCACAGTGCCAATCAGAAATTAGGTACTTGTCCTTTGTAGTTAATTAATGGTCAACTATATTCTCCTTTTCCAGCTCTCAATCGGTACCCACATGGGTGATAAGCAACTTTTCAAATAAGTAATTTAAAGTATGTACTAGCTTTACTTTAGTATTTCCATTTCATTATTTTTGTTAGTCTAATCTATCCTTGTTGTTTGCAGGTTAACGTAATGGAGGAAGCCTTTAATGATAGTAATTGTTTGTTGTGTCATCAATCACTTATGCTTACATGACTCATTATTTACAAACGGTTTTTATAATTTACAAACTAGTCAATTGTGACTTATATTGGCGTGTGATGTAGAGCTCAATTGAGGCTTTTTTTTCATTTACTTTTAGCTACACTATATTGTACTAAGACCATACTAATATGTGTAATAGGTTCCAGCATTTATTTGGTACATTTTTTATAAGATAAAAGGTGAAAGTTTTTAAGGTAAAATGCTGATTTTAGGTACCTTTTGGTCCTAAAATCGCCCCCATTTATATTATGAGTTTAGTACTGCTCACTTGATTTAGATGGTCATTTTTATCCCTTTTAAGATCTAACTCGTGGCTCCTCAGAAGCTTTAAGGTAATTGCGTAAAACGCATTTTCGTGACACCCGAGGTGTGTTTTTTTGTGCTTTAAGGATTTTCCTGGGAATTAATGTCACTATGACTTCCAAGTTGTTTATTGACATTATTTATATTATATAATAATATATTAAGGTGTTACATTAAATTATATGGGTTATATAAACTTGTAATCAATTCTCGGGCTAAGGGGCACTCCCGAGGTAAAATGAGCGTTAAGAAATTCCCCCCCGAGCTCTCTGCTTATTTTTGAAGAAGTGTCTGGAAATTCTCTTTAGAATAATTAATAATGATTTTAGGAACTCTAAGAATAATTTTTATAGGGTTTCGTGCCACCTTGGCACTTCTCCTAAGCATTCCCGGGCCTTTATGGGGCCCACATCGGGAACTTCCGAGAACTTGTATATTTACTCAGTTCTACTGAGAACTTGTATCTGAAGATCATAAAATGATCCTTGGTTAACTTCATATAATGTCCACAGCTTATATAATTGTTTAACTTAAGGTCGGGCTTTAACGCTCGTTTCTGACCTTAGGAGTTTAGGTGCGTTTTTAACGCTCAAGTGTTTATATGTTTTCTTAAGGTTTAATAAACCCCCAAATAATATTTATAATTCTTCAAATAATATTTATTTACTTATATTTAATTATTTAAATGTTAGGGGTATTTCAAGAAGGTAGCTCTTTAAGCTCGAGCTCTGGTGGTTGTTCTATTGATGGAATTGATTTTTGAGGTTTTCTGTCGAGTTCTTTGATTGGTGGCCGGTAGGCTTGATAACCAGTCTTTCCTTTTTCTACATACGCCAGCATGGCGTTAACTTCCGGATCCTCCACCTTTTCTTCTAGAGAAGTAAATAATACTTGCTCTAGCGATTCAGTTTTAGCTTTCGGGATGGAAAATAGGGAATACATGTCCTCATCTGTAGAAAAATCGCCTTCCTCCTCCTCATCATCTGTTAATCCCACTGTCTTAGCATGAGGAGAAAAGTTAGAACTCTTCTTCATCATTTTCTGCATTCGAATTCGATCGTTTCGTCCTCGTACCGCAGAGTGATTTTCCCATCGTGGACGTCAATGATGGCTTTGGCAGTACTTAGAAAAGGTCGACCTAGAATCAGGGGAACCTCAACATCGTCATCCATTTCTAGAATGACGAAGTCAGCTGGAAAGATAAAGCGAGAAACTCCAACTACCAGATCTCGGACTATTCCCATGGGCTTGACTCTGATCTGTCTGCTAGTTGGAGTTTAAAAGGAACCGGTTGCATTTCTCCTCCTTTTTACTTTCAAGAAGGTGGCGTAGGGCATGATAAAATGCTGGCTCCCAGGTCGCATAACCGCTTCCACAGTCCACTCCTCCTATAAAACACGGGATTACGGGATTTCCCAGATCTGTTTGTTTGGGAGGGAGTGCTCGAAGAAGGGCAGCAAGCATTTCCTCCGTGAGGTGCACTATTTCTTTTCCAGGTTTCTTCTTCTTCTTTGTTAAGAGATCCTTTAGGAATTTGGTGTAGTTTAGGCATCTCTTGCAAAGCATCAATTAGAGGTATGTCGAGGGTCAGTTTCTTGAAAATGCTCAAGAATTTGGAGAACTGCTCATCTAGGTGTTTCTTTTTCATTCTGTTGGAAATGGGAGTTCACTATTTTTAGGAGATGAGGATGGAATGTTGATGGTAACTCGAGATGGAGGTGGAGTTTCAGGAGTAGGAACTTGGATTTCTGAGGGAGGTGAGGCTGGATTGGTTGTGTCTTCATCATTGATGTAGGCCTCTTCATGATTTCTTTTTCTTTTCCTTTTCTGGTGGCAAGTTCCCTTCCACTCCTTAAGGAGACTGCACACACGTTGTTGATTGGAATGTGCCATCGCTATAAGGATTGAATTTGCTTGCTCTCTTGGATTAGGTTTGTCTGTGCAGGGAATTGACCAGGTGGTCTTGTTGGGTGAGTAGCTGTTGAATCTGAGATTGCAAGGATTTTTGGTCTTTGCGCAGAGCTGCGACCTCTTCTTGCATTATCTCGGGACTTACCCATCATAGCTTTAAACATCTCTTGCATTTGAGACATTTCAGACTCAGGATTCGAAGGAGGCTGAGTTGGTCGACTCGATGAAGCTTCATTGCCATAAGGCTGTTGTTGATATTGCCTTTGGCCTCCTTGGAAATTGGACTGAGGTCTGTAATTTTGAGATGGTTGAAGTGTATGTGGGTTTTGGATATTGTCGGTTTTTGAGTAGCGAAGGTTGGATTGCATGTTACGTGCCAAGGTTGTCTGTATCCTGAATTGTTGGTGAGATAGTTTGCCTCCTCTGCTGCTTTTAATTCTTGTAGCTGGGGGCATTGTTCATAGTCATGAGGCCCACCATTGTGTACAAGAATAACAGGAGATGATTGGGACAGAGGTGCATAGCCTGGAGGGGTTGTAGATGATCGGGAAGTCATCGACTTAGCTTGCTGGGGGTAGGAGTCCATAGCCATCTGCTCAACCACTTTTTGCAGAGTACTGACTTTTGTTGCCTGCTGAGCATTGCTTTCCATGAGTTGCTCATGGCTTTTCATCAGCTGGTCAAACTTGTTATCACTTTCCCCAACATGGTATAAACCTGGAGTACCCTCCTTGATCCACCGGAGGCCCAGTCTCTGATTTCTTCACAGAGAGACTCCATGCTATTCAGAAATTGTGCTCCTGGCTTTTTCAGAATATCGGCCCCTAAGGAGGATAATACCATTGTTCTGCATGGACCGATCAAGCCTTTGTAGAACAATTGTGATACTTGTTCTTTTGTCAGACCATGGTGAGGACAAGTAAGTAGTAGTCCTTTGAAACGGTCCCAAGTTTCACAAATATTCTTCGACCTAGGTTGCTTGAAATTATAGATTTCAGCAATCATCTCCAACGTTCGGCTCGGGGGTAGGAATTTGTCGTAGAACTTGGTGGCCATGTGATAAGTGTCCAAATGAGCATGATTTATAGGTGTATTTCATATATAATATTAGCACTTTTCTTGCTCATTTCTCCACTTCGGTTAGTTTTCCTCTAGTTTATGTTTTATTGTTTATCTCACAATTTATTGGTTTAACATGAGAAAAACCAAGCTGGGACTAAAGTAGATAAAGAGACGAACACATAGACGCAAACGGCTCAGAAAACGGACTTATAACGAAGAATGGAGAGCCGGTCAAACAGAGGCACGCGAGAGTCACGCGGGTGGACTGTGCAACCGCCCCCTAAGTGGCGGACGTCACACGGACAACCGCCAGGCGGACAGGGCTGAGGCAACCGCCTCTTAACGGGCGGTTAAGGAGGCGGACGTGAGAGCAGCAACCGCCGGTCTTGGAGGCGGACGAGGCATACGCAACCGCCTCGCGGTCAACATAGAGGCTACCGCCTCTTAACTCGCGGTCACCACACAGGCAACCGCCTCGCGGTCAACATAGAGGCTACCGCCTCTTAATCTCGCGGACAACACAGGAGTTACCGCCACTTATTGGGCGGTACCAGCAGGCGGACACCAATAATAGTCGCGACCAGTATCTTCTTCGCGCCGTCGTCGTCTGCAACTCGCGCGACTCGCCCGCAACTTATCCATCTACTCCGCACGCGTATTCAGTCTGTCCCCTGTGCAATCAATGAAGCAATCAATGCCTTCTTCATCTGCAATCAAACTCGTATGGATGCTAACCTCTATATAAACTCAGCACCAATACTGCAAAAACACAAAACGTACGACCAGAGGCTGAAGAAATCACAAACAGCTCCACACTCCATTCTCTTCCATTTAATTCCTCCCGTATCACCACACTTCTCCATCTTTTATTTATTTTTACCATTTCACCTCATTCACGTACGTACTCAAACAGAAGCAGTAAATTACAAAGAGAGAAAAGAGGCAGGCGAGTGCAGACCCGTTATTCGCAGGCAGTTCCTGAGTAATGAATATTTCAGTCTCTACTCTGTTTTTATTTCTGTCAATGTCTGAGTAATCTCATAATTGTGCTTAGGATGGGTGTTTAACCCAAAATAACTCAGCGTATTTATAATACCGAGTTTGCTTATAAATATTTGTTTTGTCTCTCTCTATTATTAAATGTTTAAGAACTGATCATTTTTACTCATTTACGGTTTCTCTAATTTCAATGATTTTGTAAAATTAGAGAATAGACCACAAAGAGAGACAAACGTTAGATATTCTCCTTGATTAGCAGATAAAATCCATCGCTGTTATAAAAGAATTCTCACTTAAAGCTAATTAATGATTTTAGACTTTTTCTGATTGTAAGAAGTTTAATGAATTAATTAAGAGCTGTCCTTATCTATGATTTAGAAAGGCACAAGATAAAATTCTTAACAGACAAATAAGAGCAAACTAGGATTATAATTATTATCTGAGTTATAATTGGGCGATTCACCTTCCTTAGCACATTTCCATCCACTTAATTCACAACTGTTTTTACTGTTTTTATTATTTCTTTAATAATCCAACAACAAATCAAGCTTGCCTCCGGCTAAACCCCTTTTACAGTTTTCTTTTAACTACCTAAACTAGGATAATTGAACAATCTCCTTGTGGATACGACACTTGTTTTACTACTACGAATAGGTACACTTGCCTAATAGTTTGTTATAATTCTATATTAATTATAGTGTAGTTTTATCCCAACAAGTTTTTGGCGCCGTTGCCGGGGAGATTGATTCCATCAATTTCCCTAGTTTGGTAGTTCACTCGCTATATAGTAATAATCTGTTAATACTATTAAATTGTTAATCTTGGACATCTGAATTGGACATCGGACTTCGGACCTGACTTGGACATTTGACTTCGGACTTTGGACATCTAACTCCTAACATCTTAATATTATTGTCATTTCGTTCCATTGTCATTTCGTTCCATTGTCCTTTCTTCCATTGTCTCTAACTACTAACTTTAAATTTCTTGTCATTTCGTTCCATTGTCCTTTCTTCCATTGTCCTTAACATTTCATTTCCATTGTCCTTAACATTTCTTTCCATTGTATACTAACTACTAACTTATAATTTCCAGTATACTAACTCTAACGTTTATCAGCCTAACCAATATTTCTGTCTTTCTTTTTATTTATTTACTAACTAATATTGCAGTTTCTCACAAACCACAAGTTATCTTCTGTGCATGCCAAACACTCGAACCCGAGGCTCTCCACCAATCAGTCCGAGCCCCGAACCCGAGCGTACTTTATTACAAGCACAGAGAAACCTGAGAAACCAAGCCATGGCCAATAACGAAGTTATAAATGAAATGGACCATGCAATTCAACCAGAACACCGTGCCTCTCTGACTACCACCAACCGAATACCGAAGGAAGAGCATCAGCTATAGTTCTCCCCAACTAACACCAGAAGAAGCCGGACGTGGGTTTTCAAAACCCACTACATCACCGCCGTCCGGGATCTAGGCAAGTTTAGTGGAGCGAACCCAGATGAAGCCCCAAATCATCTGAGTCTCTTCCTAGACTTCTGCAATTCCTTTAGTCAAACCGGCAACGTCAAAGAAAGAATCCGTCTACAACTATTTCCTCACTCGTTGTCGGATTCAGCAAACAGGGTGGTATCGAAGCCTTCCCTCCCGATCAATCACCACATGGCTTCAAATGGCCCAAAAATTCCTTGCCAAATACTACCCAACCAGTAGAACGAGGCAATTGATCGGTGAAATCAATACTTTCTGTCAGGAGCCGGGAGAAACGTTGTACGACGCATGGGACAGATTTAAAGATATGCTATGAAGTGTTCCCACCATGGTCTTGACGATCAATCCCTCTGCCTGTCATTCTTCAACGGTCTGGATGATGGGAACCGACTCTCAATTCCTCTGCAGGAGGGAGTTTCATGATGAAATCTCCTAAAGAAGGAATGGACCTTCTCGAAACCATGACGAGCAATACGAGACAGTGGACGAGATCCAAAGGAAGAACGCCACGAGCAGCAGGCCTACTCCACGTTGAGCCTACAGATCATTTATCGGCTCAGATCTCGTCCCTTACAAAGATGGTGGAAAAGCTAACGACATCACAAAACGAAATTGTAAAAACAATAGCTTCCCCACCTACAAGTTCATCGTCAGTTCCACCTACAGAAGGATGTGCCATATGCGCCGGTCCTCATGAAACCCCTCAGTGCGAAGGTAAAGGACAGTACGAGGATGCAAACTTCATAGGAAACCGTCCCGGTAATTCCTACAACAACAACTTCAACAACAACTATCCATGGAGAAATCACCCGAATTTCTCATGGAAGAATAATGATCAAAACCAAGGAGGTCAGAACAACAATTCAAATACCTATCAGGGGAACAGACCCCAACCAAATTCTAATGGTTATCGAGCACAAGGTGCCCCTCCAGGTTTCCAGCAACAACAACAACCATCGTCAACCTCTTCTGATCCAAATGAGGAATTCAGGAACTTAATGAAAGGATTCATGACTACGACTCATACCCGACTCGTGGATCAAGAAGCCACTAACAGAAGGGTTGAAGCCCAGATACAACAAACCAACCAACAGTTGGAGCAAATCAGTCAGCAGCTTGCACAAAGGCCACCTGGTGCCTTCCCTAGTCAGCCAAATCCAATCCAAGGGAACAGGCCAAGGCAGTAACGTTAAGAAGTGGTAGGCCGCTCAACTCATCTCTCCCCGAGATACTGATAATCAAGAGCAGCAAGCTCATGAACCTCAAGAAAATTCAGAGAAGAACAGAAGATGCTGAAGAAGCCCCTCCTCCTACAAAAAATATTCCAAGGAGAAGGAGTCTCCTGAATCTACTCCTTCCCTCTCACAAAAATTCTTCCCCCACTTCCTTTTCCAAACAGAATGAGAAAGAAAAATTTAGATGAACAGTTTGGAAAGTTTCTTCTCACTTCAAGAAATGACGATCAATATTCCTTTTGCCGATGCTTTAAAACAAATGCCAATATACGCAAAGTTCATGAAGGATATCATCACCAACAAAAGATCGTTGCAGGAAGTGGAAACTGTACACCTTACACAGGAAGTGTCAGCAGTACTTCTCAAGAGTCTCCCTCCAAAACTTGGAGACCCAGGTTTGCCAATTATTCCATGTTCAATTGATAATGTTGATTGTGGTAGTGGGTTATGTGATCTAGGAGCTAGTATCAATTTAATGCCACTGTCAACTTTCAACAAACTTAAAATTGGTAAATGCGAACCAACTTCTATTCAATTACAATTAGCAGATAGATCTTTAGTATTCCCAAAAGGAATAATAGAAGATTTGATTGTTACTGTAGGAACCTTTGTGTTCCCCGCTGACTTTATTGTAATTGACATGGAAGAAGACACTAGGGTGCCCTTAATCTTAGGACGACCTTTCATGAGAACTGCAGAGCACTAATCGATGTTGAAAAAGGAAAAATCATTTTAAGGCTGCATAACGAATCTCTAGAATACGACATGTCTAAGGTTATAAAGAAACCCGCTCATTTAGAAGATACTTTTTCCATAGACGTTGTCGACTCTATTGTGCAGGATAATTTATCTGCTATTATTCGTAATGACGCTCTTGAAAATGCCTTGTCTGAAATCTGTGATAACCGATTAGTATACCCTGACACAATCCAAATGGTAGCAGCTCTGGATAGAATAAAATCATACAAGAAACACGCTACCCCCACCACCAGAACCATTAGAGCTATCTACTCAGAAATTACCACCATCCATTGAACAACCCCCTCTCGTAGAACTGAAACAATTGCCATCACATCTGAAGTATGTTTATCTTTCTGATTTTTGTACTTTGCCTGTTATTATTTCTTCATCCCTAACAAGTACACAGGAAGAACAGCTTGTGAAGATCCTTCAGAGCCACAAGAAGGCAATAGGCTGGTCCATTTCGGACATTAAAGGTATCAATCCCCATTTCTGCACACATCACATATACATGGAAGATACCTACAAGCCTTTAGTCCAACCACAGAGAAGGCTGAATCCCAACATGAAAGACGTAGTAAAGAAAGAGGTGCTCAAACTTCTCGACGCCGGGATAATCTACTCCATCTCCGACAGCAAATGGGTGAGCCCCGTTCAAGTGGTCCCGAAAAAAGGAGGTCTCACTGTGGTCCCCAACGACAAAGGTGATCTAATTCCTCAGAGAACCACGACGGGATGGAGAGTCTGCATCGATTACAGGAAACTGAACAGCGCAACGCGGAAGGACCACTTCCCTTACCTTCATCGATCAGATGCTTGAAAGATTGGCCGGGCAAGATTACTACTGCTTCCTGGATGGTTATTCAGGATACTTTCAAATACCCATTGCTCTGAAGACCAAGACAAAACCACATTCACATGCCCGTACGGGACATTTGCATACAATCGGATGCCTTTTGGTCTATGCAATGCCCCAGCAACATTCCAAAGATGCATGATGGCAATCTTCAGCGACTATCTTGAGAAGAGCATCGAAGTCTTCATGGACGACTTCTCTGTCTTTGGTCCCACTTTCGAATCCTGTCTGAATAATCTGGATGCCATCCTCGCCCGATGTGAAGAAACTAACCTTGTGCTTAACTGGGAAAAATGCCATTTCATGGTTAAAGAAGGAATAGTTCTTGGGCATAAAATATCTTCAAAAGGCATTGAAGTCGACAGAGCCAAGGTCGAAGTTATTGAAAAATTACCACCACCATCGACGGTAAAAGACATCAGAGTTTCCTTGGCCATGCTGGGTTCTATAGAAGGTTTATCAAGGATTTCTCCAAAATTTCAAAACCTCTATGTGAACTCCTAGCTAAAGACGTCAAGTTCGACTTTACTGACAATGCCTACAAGCCTTCAACACACTAAAGAATGCCTCATCTCCGCTCCCATTGTGATATCACCAGATTGGAGCCTTCCATTTGAAATTATGTGCGATGCCAGCGACTATGCCGTGGGTGCCGCTTTATGCCAAAAGAAGGAGAAGATCTTGAGAACCATCTACTATGCAAGTAGAACCCTCAACGACGCTCAGAAGAATTATTCAACTACTGAGAAGGAACTTCTAGCAGTAGTCTTTGCTCTGGATAAATTCCGATCATATCTCTTGGGAAGCAAAGTAATAATTCATACCGATCACTCCGCTCTGAGGTATCTATTTGCCAAAGAAGATGCCAAACCCCGACTCCTCCGGTGGATACCTACTACAGGAATTTGAGATTGAAATCAGAGACAAGCCAGGAGTGCAGATGTAGTAGCAGACCACCTATCTCGCATAGAGGCACCAAGTGATGGCACTTCCATCAATGAATTCTTTCCAGATGAGTGCGTCTTTATGATTGGTGACACCGGTGATCCATGGTACGCTGACATGGCCAACTACCTCGCACGAGGAGTAATACCACATGGGTTAACCTACCAACAGAAAAAGAAGTTCTTTTCCGATGTCAAACATTATTACTGGGAGGATCCTCTCCTTTTCAAGGTTTGTGCAGACGGGATGGTAAGAAGATGTGTGCCCCACAATGAAATTCAGAACATTCTCCGTCATTGTCACTCTCTTGAAGCAGGAGGACATCATGGGCCAGCTCGAACAGCGGCTAAGGTACTTCAATCAGGTTTCTTTTGGAAAACCTTACATAAAGACTGTCACTCCTTTGTAGCCTCCTGCGATGAATGCCAAAGACTTGGGAACACCTCCAGGAAACACGAAATGCCTCTCAACATCATACTCGAGGTCGAACCTTTCGACGTTTGGGGCATTGACTTCATGGGTCCCTTTCCCTCGTCTTGTTCGAACCTTTTCATCTTGGTGGCAGTCGACTATGTCACTAAGTGGGTGGAAGCTATCGCCTCTCCCGCAAATGATGCAAAGGTAGTACTCAGGTTCTTGAAGAGGAACATCTTTACACGATTTGGAATCCCACGTGCTATCATCAGTGACCAAGGATCCCACTTCTGCAATAAGCAGTTCACAGCCTTGATGACCAAATATGGAGTGAGACATAAGGTAGCCTTGCCTTATCACCCTCAAACGAATGGCCAGGCTGAAGTCTCTAACCGAGAATTGAAGTGGATCCTACAAAAGACGGTTAATTCTTCCCGAAAAGATTGGTCCCTGAAACTGGATGATGCACTCTGGGCGTATAGAACAGCTTACAAGACGCCTATCGGCATGTCCCCATATCGACTAGTCTTCGGCAAAGCTTGTCATTTACCAGTCGAGCTTGTGCACAAATCATTCTGGGCCGTGAAAGCCCTCAACTTTGATCTACTGAGAGCAGGTGACAAAAGGAAATTCCAGCTCACTGAATTAGAGGAATTTCGAGAGGATGCCTATGAGAATAACCGAATCTACAAAGAGAAAGCCAAGAAGTGGCATGACAAGATGATCCTCAAGCGGGAGTTTCACGAGGGAGATTTGGTTCTGTTGTACAACTCCAGGTTGAAGTTGTTTCCTGGTAAACTCAAATCCTATTGGGCTGGACCATTTACTGTCTCCAAGGTCACCCCGTATGGATCCGTTGAGTTGGTGGATTCTAAAAAACACACTTTCATGGTCAATGGATCAAGACTAAAGCATTACCAGGGTGGTAATCTCGAGACAGTTGATGCTCGTACAATAAACCTACATGATACTCAGATTTGAGTACGCTTCAAAGCGTCTAGCCAAAGACGTTAAAGAAGGGCAGCTTTCCGGGAGGCAACCCGGACGAACTTATCTTCTATATGCATTTATGCTGTTTTAATTTTCAGTTTCCCTTTAAATTTTATTTTTGCTAACTTTTAACCCCGTTTATAGTATGGTTGCTTCTAGTGTTTTATGCAGGTGCAATTTCATGTCTACACCGCAACCAAGCTACGCTACTTGAGGCTGAAGCTCAAGTGTGGGGAAGTCAAATACACGCTAGCACAAATAAAATCAGGGAGTACTAGTTTCTTTAACCTTGCTTTTATTTAAATAAAATATGCAGAGGAGAATTTATATGCTTAAATGAATATTCGTGAGCTTCGTGTTCTCTCTATTTTATCTACTTACCGAAACGGCCTTCTGAATCTTTCCCTTGTTTTTCTAGTGAACAATGAGGACATTGTTCAATTTAAGTGTGGGGGAGTGTGCCCTTTTCGGTGACATTTTGTGCTTAAATGCTTAATCTCTCTGCTTATCTTGCGTTTGTTCGAATTCAATATTGTGGACCCTGTATATGTGGGTTGTTCTCTTTAGGAATAAATATTGTTATGAATTGTGGGATAAGTGGTATAAATGGCAAAAATTTTAAAATTTTGATTACTTTTGAGGAGCATTTTTTATGCGGTATGACCAAATGATCTGAAATGGTTGGATTTTTATTACTCAGGGGTTCTTTCTGTCTTCTTTCTTAGGGATTGCTAAGGGGTGCTTCTCTGTCAAAAAGGAAAAAAAATAAAATAAATAAGGGACTTGTGAGACACCATTGGTAACCAACAAGAGAGTTGAGTGTTCTTAAATACAAAGGCTTGATGCCTACATATTATCTTCTCATCTCTTATGCAAAAGTGAAACAAATGCATAAATCTATTTTTCCTTTTGTTTTCTCCTCAATGCCCATTCTTGAGAGAAGTTGGCCATGGTAAAAGTTCTCAAAGTCACCTTAAATCAAAAAGCATTGAAGTACTCCGGATCATACCCCGAAACTCTTATTTTTATTTTTGCCCTGAGTACACCTATGCCACCAGTAGGTGATGGATCACACTCCTCTAAAAGTTTAAGATCATGTACTATTGACTTCTTTATCCTACCCTTCATAATAGTATTTGTTAATATTGAGCATTTCCCTACTTGTTTGGGTACATGGTTTTGCTTGAGGACAAGCAAAAGGTAAGTGTGGGGGTGTGATAAGTGTCCAAATGAGCATGATTTATAGGTGTATTTCATATATAATATTAGCACTTTTCTTGCTCATTTCTCCACTTCGGTTAGTTTTCCTCTAGTTTATGTTTTATTGTTTATCTCACAATTTATTGGTTTAACATGAGGAAAACCAAGCTGGGACTAAAGTAGATAAAGAGACGAACACATAGACGCAAACGGCTCAGAAAACGGACTTATAACGAAGAATGGAGAGCCGGTCAAACAGAGGCACGCGAGAGTCACGCGGGTGGACTGTGCAACCGCCCCCTAAGTGGCGGACGTCACGCGGACAACCGCCAGGCGGACAGGGCTGAGGCAACCGCCTCTTAACGGGCGGTTAAGGAGGCGGACGTGAGAGCAGCAACCGCCGGTCTTGGAGGCGGACGAGGCATACGCAACCGCCTCGCGGTCAACATAGAGGCTACCGCCTCTTAACTCGCGGTCACCACACAGGCAACCGCCTCGCGGTCAACATAGAGGCTACCGCCTCTTAATCTCGCGGAACACAGGAGTTACCCCACTATTTTGGGCGGTACCAGCAGGCGGACACCAATAATAGTCGCGACCAGTATCTTCTTCTTCGCGCCGTCGTCGTCTGCAACTCGCGCGACTCGCCCGAAACTTATCCATCTACTCCGCACGCGTATTCAGTCTGTCCCTTGCGCAATCAATGAAGCAATCAATGCCTTCTTCATCTGCAATCAAACTCGTACGGATCCTAACCTCTATATAAACTCAGCACCAATACTGCAAAAACACACAACGTACGACCAGAGGCTGAAGAAATCACAAACAGCTCCACACTCCATTCTCTTCCATTTAATTCCCCCGTATCACCACACTTCTCCATCTTTTATTTATTTTACCATTTCACCTCATTCACGTACGTACTCAAACAGAAGCAGTAAATTACAAAGAGAGAAAAGAGGCAGGCGAGTGCAGACCCGTTATTCGTAGGCAGTTCCTGAGTAATGAATATTTCAGTCTCTACTCTGTTTTTATTTCTGTCAATGTCTGAGTAATCTCATAATTGTGCTTGCTTAGGATGGGTGTTTAACCCAAAATAACTCAGCGTATTTATAATACCGAGTTTGCTTATAAATATTTGTTTTGTCTCTCTCTATTATTAAATGTTTAAGAACTGATCATTTTTACTCATTTACGGTTTCTCTAATTTCAATGATTTTGTAAAATTAGAGAATAGACCACAAAGAGAGACAAACGTTAGATTATCTCCTTGATTAGCAGATAAAATCCATCGCTGTTATAAAAGAATTCTCACTTAAAGCTAATTAATGATTTTAGACTTTTTCTGATTGTAAGAAGTTTAATGAATTAATTAAGAGCTGTCCTTATCTATGATTTAGAAAGGCGACAAGATAAAATTCTTAACAGACAAATAAGAGCAAACTAGGATTATAATTATTATCTGAGTTATAATTGGGCGATGTCACCTTCCTTAGCACATTTACCATCCACTTAATTCACAACTGTTTTTACTGTTTTTATTATTTCTTTAATAATCCAACAACAAATCAAGCTTGCCTCCGGCTAAACCCCTTTTACAGTTTTCTTTTAACTACCTAAACTAGGATAATTGAACAATCTCCTTGTGGATACGGCACTTGTTTTACTACTACGAATAGGTACACTTGCCTAATAGTTTGTTATAATTCTATATTAATTATAGTGTAGTTTTATCCTAACACCATGTCATCCCAAGTACCAATAGTACTTGGTGTCAGGCTATGATACCACTTGCTCGCACTTCCCGTCAGGCTGTGGGGGAATAATGACAATCTTGCGTACTGGAGTACTACGTCGGTTGCAGTAAGACTGTTGGCATGTTGCAAGAATTTTGTAACATGTAACAGGGCTTCGTCTGGACTGGAACCATTAAACATGCCCAGCTCCTTAACACATCTGATGATGAATGGCTTCAGCTTCTGCCACTCATCGTATTTGGATGGGCTAAGGTGAGGAAGATGATAGCAGGCTGTTGTCCTTGGTTAGACGGCCTGTTATATTTCGAACTGTCGCTGGTGTAGATGCCATGTCAGCTTCCGGGTCAGATTCTATCACTGTGGTGGTAATGTTTTGTTGAGTTCGTCTCTGCCTTAGGGTGCGCAGAAAGGTTCTCATCGATCTCTAGAATGTAACCAACCGTGTGATTATTAATATTTTCTGGGAGGCTGTTTGACCTGGTAAAATAAATAAACTCGTTATGTGTTGAATAAATAAAAATGTTAGGAATTAGTTGACAGAAATTTTAAGTTAGTAGTTAGAGACAATGGAAAGAAATGACAGAAAATTGAAATGACAATGGAAAGAAATGACAGAAAATTAAAGTTAGTAGTTAGTATACTGGAAAATTAAAGGACAATGGAAATTAAATGACAATAATATAATTGATAATAATATTAAGATGTTAGAAGTTAGATGTCCAAAGTCAGAAGTCCAAAGTCCAAAGTTAGATGTCCAAAATTAGATTAACAACAAAATAATATTAACAGATTATTATATTATAACAGGTGAATTAACCGGGGCTTAGGGACTAGAATAAATCAAGTCCCCGGCAACGGCGCCATTTTGCAGACATGTAATCGTGAGTGGTTAGAACTGGTGAAATTAAAATAAAAGAAAGGAAATTAAAACTCAAAATAAACGTCGGGCTGCAAACAAATCCCGGTCGTGGTAGTATAGTAAAGTGTAAGCGACCAGATATCGAACCGTGGGACTAAGGTGAATTATATAGTACCTAAGCGTGTCACAAAAAGGGGGGAGTTAATTGACTTGTTTTTGAAAAGTAAATAACAGATTAATTTAGTGAATTGAAGTTAAATTAAACGGAACTCCGGGTTCAGGTTAATATGATCTGATTAATTGTGCTATCTCTACCGGTTTAATAAAATAATTTGGCAAGATTTCTGTTATTTTCTTAAGGTCCAATGAAAACTCATAAGAACTCGTTTACCTGAAAATGCAAGGTCCGATGAAAACTCAAGCAAAATGCGTGTAAACGGTAGAGGAGTGTAAGGAATTTTATTCGTGCAACTTGTACTAACTTATCCGATGAAAATAAGTTCCTACAGTTTTACGGCTTAATTAACCTATCTGTTTGTCACCGATCAGATTAGAAACAGATTTAGTAAGGCTTTTTAATAAATCGATGAAATTTATTAAAAAGGGAGAGAAACAAAACTTTAATCGTAACAAACTGAATTTATTTTAACCGGTAGAAATATAGATTACACAACTAAACAAACCATAATTAAACCTTCGCCCGGAGTAAATCCTCCTTAGCCTGACATATTAACTGGTAATAAGTCAGACAGAGGTTGGACGTAATAATAATACGAGAGGTGTGGATGGTGAATGGAGAAATGAAGAGAAAGAAGAATGGGAGCGTACGTAAGATTTCTGTATATGAAATGAGAGATTTGGAGTGTTGAGTTTTTGGGGGTGGAACGTGTGTATTTGGTTGAAGGTGCAGTGTGTTTATATAGAGGAAGGGAAGAGGCAGATCTGGAGTGGAAGAGCATTGATTGCTCATTAATTGCAGGGGACAGAGTTGAAGACGCGTGAGGGAATTAAGGTAGGCGCTGCGGAGTAGATGGATATGGCAGAAGCAAGTTGCAGACGACGGGCGAAGAAGAAAACTGGCGCGTTGATTTTTAGTCACGTCCGCGTGGCTGTCCGCGTAGAATGGGGCGGACGTAGCCTTGTCCGCGTGGGCGTCCGCCTGAGACCATGCGGTCACCTGTGTGTGTCCGCCTATCTCCATCACTTGTGTCCGCCTAATACCATGCGGACGCATGTGTGGTCTCTCCCCTTCCTTGTCCGCCTAACACCATGCGGACATAGGGGAGGTCAGGCGTGTGGTGTCCGCCTAGCTGTCCGCCTATCCCCATGCGGACACAAGGGTGGTTTTGACTTATTTTCTTCTACGAATTTTGACCAGCTCCAGATTCTTCGTTTGGACTCCGTTTTCTAAGCCGTTTGCGTCTATGCGTTCGTCTCTTCGTCTACTTTACTCCCAGCTTGGTTTTCCTCATGTTTAAACAATAAATTTGTGAGATAACAATAAAACATAAACTAGAGGAAAAACTCACCGAAGTGGAGAAATGAGCAAGAAAAAGTGCTAATATAATATATGAAATACACCTATAAATCATGCTCATTTGGACACTTATCAACGTTGTACACACATAACCGAAACGACTCTACCCCCCTTAAAAGGGGTACGCCCCGTACCCTATACACACAAACACTAAGAAGTAAACAACGACGGGTACTTCGCCTTCATCTTATCTTCCAGCTCCCAAGTGGCCTCCTCGACGTCCTGGTTAGATCAGAGGACCTTTACTAGTCTCCCAGACTTATGGCGAGTGTCTCGAGTCTTAGTGTCCAGAATCCGTACGGAAGTCTCCACTGATCGCATGGTCGGCTCTAAAGTTAGCCTCTCAGGCTGAAGTACATGAGACGGATGAGACATATATTTCTTCAACTGGGACACATGAAATACATCATGTATTTTGCCCAGCTCGGCGGGTAGATCTAATCTGTAAGCTACCGGGCCTATCCGCTCCGTCACAACGTAAGGCCCCACATATTTCAGGCTTAACTTGCTTTTCTGGCCAAAACGAAACACTCCCTTCGTGGGGGATACTCTAAGAAATACCTGATCACCCATGGCGAATTCCAGGTCACGTTTGCGCACATTGGCGTATGATTTCTGCCTATCCTGAGCCGCCTTCATGTTAGCCCGGATCTGGCGTACTTCTGACTGTACTTGCTCTAGATACTCTGGTCCTATAATGACCGTCTCACTCGACTCATCCCAGCATAATGGCGTACGGCATGGTCTACCGTACAAAGCCTGGAAGGGAGACATCTTGATCGAAGCATGGTAACTGTTGTTGTAACTAAACTCGATCATATGTAACTTATCAATCCAGCTGGTCTGAAAATCAAGTGCACATGCACGTAACATATCCTCGAGTGTCTGGATGGTGCGCTCACTCTGACCATCAGTCTGTGGGTGGAACGCCGTACTCAGCTTCAGCTCGGTACCCAGCGCTTCTCATGTGGATTTCCAAAACCTCGAAAGGAATCTAGTATCCCTATCAGACACAATTGTTTTCGGTATCCCATGATGTCTTACAATCTCTCTGTCGAAGAGCTCTGCAAGCTTAGCCACTTTCCAGGTGTCCTTCATCGGTATGAATCGAGCCACCTTGGTCAGTCGGTCAACAACAACCCAAATCATATTCAGACCTCCCCTCGTAGGCGGAAGCCCTACTACGAAGTCCATAGAAATATCATGGAACTTCCACTCAGGCACTGGCATTGGCTGCACCATACCACCAGGCCGTCGGTGCTCAAACTTGACCTTCTTACAAGTGAGACACCTTAATACATAGTCATTCACATCTTTCTTCATTCCAGCCCACCAAAAATAACGTCATACCCTTTTACATCTTTGAAGCTCCGGGGTGAATAGAAGTCGTAGAACAATGGGATTCACTCAGTATGCGCTCCTTCAGCTCAGCGCTACTCCTCGGAATACACAGTCGGCCATTAAGCCTAATCAGGTCATATTCGTGGAGTCGGAAGTCGTACTTCTGACCCTTGAATGTGCCATCAATAAGCTTCTGCCTGATCTCCAACATATACTGATCCGTCATCTGAGCACTCCGCACCTCTTCAACCAAGCTAGTATGAGAGACTAGCGAATGGAGAGAGTGTGCTCGGCGACTGAATACGTCAGTTACCACATTTGCTTTACCCTCTTTATATTGTAGATTGATGTCGTAGTCGTTCAAGAACTCGACCCACCTTCTTTGTCTCATGTTCAACTCTTTCTGAGTGAACAAGTAATTCAAACTTTTGTGGTCAGAATAAATTGTCACGCTTACCCCATACAAGTGATGTCGCCATATCTTCAGCGCGAAGACAATGGCACCCAATTCTAAGTCGTGGGTAGGGTAGTTCTCTTCATGCTTCTTCAGCTGTCGGGAGGCGTACGCTACGACCTTCCCGTGTTGCATCAACACACAACCCATACCTCTGCCTGATGCGTCGCAAAAGACCTCAAAACCATCTGGACCGTCTGGTATAGTCAGGACTGGTGCAGATGTTAGAGCATCCTTGAGACTCTGGAAAGAACTCTCGCAGTCATCTGTCCACTCGAATGGTGCATCCTTCTTCATTAAGGAAGTCATCGGCTTCGAGACACTGGAGAAGTCCTTCACAAACCTCCTATAATATCCTGCCAGACCGAGGAAGCTCCTGATATCGGTAACTGTCTTCGGCCTAGGCCAGGTGCGCACTGCATCAATCATTACCGGATCAACAACGATCCCGGCCTCAGAAATCACATGTCCAAGAAAGGATACTTGGTTCAACCAAAACTCACACTTCGATTTTGAATACACAAGAATATCGTCGATGAAGACTACCAGTGACTTGTCCAAGTGATCTTGGAACAAGCGGTTCATTAAGTCCATAAACTTGGCTGGTGCATTGGATAAACCAAACGGCATAACCGTAAACTCATAATGTCCATATCTGGTTCGCAATGCGGTTTTCTCAATATCACTCTCACGGAAGGCAATCTGATGGTATCCGGATCGTAAATCTATCTTGGAGAACACTGATGCTCCTCTCAACTGATCAAATAAGTCATCGATGCGTGGTAAAGGATAACGGTTCTTCACCGTGACTACATTCAGCTCTCGATAGTCAATACACAGGCGGAGACTACCGTCCTTCTTCTTCACGAAGAGGACCGGTGCTCCCCATGGTAGAAACGCTCTAGGGCGGCTGAACCCCTTGTCGAGTAGGTCTCTCAGCTGCTCCTTGAGCTCTGTATCTCTGATGGAGCCATACAATAGGGCGCCTTCGCAATTGGTCCGGTGCCCGGAACCAAATATTCAAACTCAACTTCCCGTGCTGGCGGCATGCCCGGCAGTTCCTTAGGAAATACATCAGGAAACTCCGACACTACTGGCACATCTGGGCTAAACTCTGGGTTTGTCCCTATGTCCTGGACATAGCAGAGGTATACATCACTCCCTCGTCGTAATTCACGATACATGGCCATGGCGGTGATGATCTGAGTTGAAGGCTCCCTGGGCCTCTGGCGGTATGATGTAGTTACCCCAGACGGACTCCGAAGAAGCAGACGGTGCTTGGCACATAGGATTCTACCCTTGTGCCGCTCCTACCAGTTCATCCCGACAATCACATCAAAACCAAGTCCGTCGAACTCTATCAAGTCGACCGGAAACTCTTCATCTCGGATTCGTACTACAGCATCTCGGTGGTAGCGGGTACACCTGATCCGCTCTTTCGACGGGAGAGTGACTAAAAAGTCAGGCATCTCTTCACCGTCTAACCCCAACCTCTCCGCAAAAGAGAGCGAGATAAATGTATGTGAGGCTCCGAAGTCGATCAAGATCGATGCGTCCATGCCATTAACTAGAAAGGTACCGGTGAGGATTGTGCCGCTCTTGCCGGCTTCTGCCTTATTGCAGACACTCAGTATGCCTCCCGTTCCGAGTGCACAGCCTAATTCATTGGCAAACTTATAAGTATTGGTAAACAACACGGTTGATATACTTCGAACAACCCACTTTATTCATTAACACTCTTACAACATAAGTTGGTTTACATTTCTGACATAGCTAATATAACATCCTTAACATTCGTCTGGCTTAACACATTACACAATTAAACAAGGCTTTAAAACTGCCTGAAGGTCAAATTCAAACATCCAGGTTCATGTGTGTGGCATTGATCACTGTCGATGGTGCGGTATTCAGTTGATCTTCTTGATACCATGATGATATAACATCCTTGACTGTCCCCCATGATTAATACATCTCCTGACTTCAACATAACTTCCTTGCGAGATCAGCACGCTTCTGCTCACCATATATAAACACTGCGGTATCACCAATGGACCAGACACCACGACGGTACTCCCTGACTTAGAGACTCGGGTGACTCGTCCTTATCTTGGTGTTGTAACCCTAACCGTCCACCTTCTGTTAGAAGTTCACAATACACAGATCTGCTTTAACACTCGGAATTGGATCCGATTCAACTTGCTGAGCAATTCCCACAGCGTGGTTAACGACCGTAACGAACTCCTCGGGTACACTTGGTACTGTTGCTCCGTCTTCAGTTCGCTTGTCTTGATATGTCTTGGTGTAAGGATTCCAATCCTTACCCATGCACATCATCTTCAACTTCATCTTCGACCCGCTCGGGTATTCAGGTGTGTAAAAACCTCCAGGTGCTGCTGCGAATTCGTTGCATCGCCTGATAATGTGGATTTGTGCTTCCGGTGTTAGGTATCCATTTATAAGTATCATACCTGGCTCGATAACCTGACATTGCTGCAGACTTGTATATTGTGAGGAGTTGGAACCGGTGTAATTAAAATAAAAGAAAAGAAATTAAAACTCAAAATAACCGTCGGGCTGCAAACAAATCCCAGTCGCAGTAGTATAGTAAAGTGTAAGCGACCGGATATCGAACCGTGGGACTAAGGGGAATTATTAAGTTCCTAACCTTTGTTACAAAGGGGGGATTTATTGACTCGTTTTTACAAATAAAAAGGAAAGATAAAATAAACTAATTAAATAGGTAAATTAAGTGGGACTCTGGGTCAGGTTAATATAATCTGCTCTTTCATGCTATGTCTACTGGTTTAACTATAATTGTTTGGCAAAATTTCTCTTATTATCTCAAGGACTAAATCATAGACTCATAAGAACTCGTTTACCAGAAAATGCAAGGTCCGATGAAAACTCAAGCAAAACACATGTAAACGGACGGTTTAGATATGAGAAATTATTTATGCATCTGAGTACTAACTTATCCGATGAAAACAAGTTTCCTCCAGATTTACGGCTTAATTAACCTATCTATTTATCACCGATCAGATTAAAATAGTTTTAGTAAAGCAATTTAATAAATTCATGAGATTTATTAAAAAGGCGAGAGATAAGCTTTAATCGTAACAAACTGTATTTTAATAAACCAGTAAAACATATTGCATAATTAATACAAACAATAATAACGATTCCCAGAGTATAATATATCTAGCACTAACATGTTAAATAGATAAACAGAAACAAGAGTAGTAGAAATCTCTTTAGTCACTCCTGCATTCGTTCTGCTATTTTGTATACGTCGGACTAGAGGTGACATGGTGGAATGAAAAAGAAAACAAAATGGAGAAGATGGGAGAGAGAAATGGGATGACGTGTGATTTGTGGTGAAGTGGATCGATGATGGATGATGGAAGTGATAATGTTGGATGTGAAGGCGGAAGGCGCGTGGGTTTATATAGAAGAAAGGAAGAGGAAGAAGACAGGGGGAACACCACGTGAGGAAATTAAGGAATGGATTGGGGTGGCAGAACGCGTGAGAAACTCTCGGCAGGCGCCTGATATTGCTGCTTGGGTAGATGGATAAGTTGCAGGCGCCGCAACGAAGAAGATAAACAGCACCGAAGTCTGTCGCGTTAATTTCTGGATCTGCGTTGGATTTACACGTGTCCTTGTTTGTGTCCGTCCATTTTTCCACGGACAGATTGAGTCTTGTCCGCCCCTTGTCCGGTCAATTTCCCACGGACGTGCCTATCTTGCTTCTGTCTGTGTCTGTGTCCGGGTTATTTTCCCCGGACGTCACACAACCACGTCTGGCCTTCTGTCTGTGTCTGGTTCCGCGGACAACATTTGCTCACGTCCGGGTTTATTTACCCGGACAAGACCCGGACGCATTGTCCCTTGTCCGCCCTTAGTTACCCGGACAGGACACGGACGTGTTGTCCCTTGACTTGAGAACTTGGACCAGCTCTAGCTTCTTCGTTTGGACTCCGTTTTTCGAGCCGTTTGCGCCTATGCGTTCGTCTCTTTGTCTACTTTGCTCCTAGATTTGTTTTTCTCATGTTTAACCAATAAATTTGTGTGATAACAATAAAACATAAACTAGAGGAAAACTAACCAAAGTGGAGAAATGAGCAAGAAAAGTGCTAATATAATATATGAAATACACCTATAAAACATGCTCAATTTGGACACTTATCACACCCCCACTGAAATACCCCAAATCTAATTAATATTATTAAACCATTATTTAATGGAAAATAATCCAAATATAAATCATTACACGTACGCATGCAAACCCATGCATGAGAACGTTACGTAAAAATAGTTGTTTCTCCATAAACGCTAAAACGCCTTAGAAATATATGGTCAAGCATGACCTTGTATGACCTTATAAACTTAAACCAAATGGTCATACACTTATTATATGAATATATAAACATATTCCCAAAGCTATATTTAGTCAAAAACGCAAAACGCTCGGGAGTGCTCACGCACGCCCCTTAAAGCACGAAAAGTCCGGAGGAGTGCCGAGGTGGCACGAACTCCTATAAAATTAATTATTTGAGTTCCTAATATCATTATTAACCATTAAAGAGAACCCACGAAGTGGTTTCTCAAAATTCAACAAAAACCACAGGAGGACTTCTTAGCGCTCCTTTTGCTCGGGAGTGTCCCGATGACCCGTAAATTATGTCATGGGTTGATATAACCCCATATAACTCAATGTAACACCTTAATATATCATTATTGACTATAAATAATGCTTATAAACACTTGGAACCCATAGCGACAAATTGTTTTCCAAAATGTTCTTAGAGCACAAAAACGCACTTTTCGGGTACCGAAAAGTCGCGTTTTACACATTTAACTTGTACAAATTATTAGCTACGAATTTAGGACATCAAAAGGACCTAAGTTAACTATAATAATCAGGAAAGAACAAGGGTGACTCACCCCATCTAAGGCTGCCGACCTGGACCACAAAAAAGATACCATATTTTCAAAGTTTAACATTATTTTCTTACCTTATCTTGTCACAATTTCAAACCTGGCTGCCTCCACATGATATGGACGGTTTTTCCATGTCTCCTGGCCTCCATTGTCAACAAATATCAGCCCTGATTGAAGCCTTGACTAACCCACCTCCTAAATTGACTAACCCACCTCCTAAATTGACTAGAACCACCTAATTTCCACCTAACTTTGACAAACACCAAAGCTTGTCCCCCTTCCTCTTCTAAGCTGCCTATCTGGTCCTTATTCCTTCCCTCCTTCACGTTTCCTTCCTACCTCCCAGATCTGGTAAGCTTCCATTGGTAAGAGCTCTTAATTCCTAGCTAATTCTACAAGCAAGAGTCAAGTAGCAGATCTGTTCAAGAGGTCTGACTTCGGGAGAGATTCTGTAATTTTCAGTAAGTTATCTCGAAATATTCCCAACATCAAACTTGTTCCTCTTCGAATTAGCTTTCCATACATATAAAGAACATAAATTTTCATGGTGATTCAGTTCTGGGTGAACAAAAGAAGTCGAAGTGGTTCACAGCAGAAATCTGTTCAATAGGTCTCAGTTCGGGAGATATTATGAATTTTCAGTAAGTTATCTCAAAAACTTCTCAACACCAAAGTTGTTCCTCTTTGAATTAGCTTTCCAGGCATATAAGGATCATCAATTTTCGTGGTCATTTCAGCTCTGGGTGACAAAAACCGCAGAGAGTGCGCAATCTGGAAAATTCGGTAAGATGAGGTGATCCTTATCTTCCTCCATATGGTGTCTATAATTAGTGACGAATTCTAAAGTTTCTAAACCTATGTTCTCTTCATTATTTCATGAAGGAAACTTGGATCTACAATCCCCTCAAGGTCTAAAAATTCCTTGAAAAATTCCTAAGGTAAACTCTTATAAAACTACTCCAAATATTATTTATAAAATCTTGTTAGAAGTCTAACAAATAGATCTCCAACATGTGTATAAGGAGGCCGAAAATACCTTCATCAAAATAGCATTTGGAGAGCTTGGAATTCAAGGAGAAATCAAGTACAAGAATTGTCTTGAATTAAGAAGTAAGTGTATATAATTAAGGTTTATTAAGTTTAAGGTTGATTTAAGTTTCAAACTTTGATATAAAAATTTAGTGTAACCTTTAAATAAATTAAGGCCGAGAATATATGGATTATAATGTCAAGAAAATAATTTATAACATATAAGGTAAGATTATTACTTTAAGGTATAAAATATGTGTCACAAAAAATTAATTAGGATACACATATATTCAAACCAAATATTTAAGGATTATTTGCTCTATTTTGAGTTTATAATCATTTTAAGTCATTAGCATAGTTTTTGGAAATGTTATATGGCTTATATACAATTATATGTATTTATTATAAGGTTTAAATCAAGTTTTAGCAATTATAAGGTGATAAATTATCATGGCCGAATTCAAAAGGTTAGAATAGATTTTGATGAGCTATATAAGTATATAAACTTATATTAAGAATTTTGGGTAAGTTAAAAATAATTACTAGTGTTTAAATGACTAGTTTAATAAGTTATGTGGTAAAAATATAATTTTAGGAAGTTTGTGGGTAAGTTATGTGATTACCGAGAATAAAGTGTGTCCATGGCATAATTATAATATAATATAGTGTGAGAATTAATATTATGGATTTTGGGTGAATTAAATAGGTGCTTAGAAGTTAAAATAACAATTTATTAAGTTTGGGCTATTATGTAATTTATAAAAGTTATTATGAAAATTTGGAGATTAATATGGGGCGAATCCATAATTAAGAAAATTATTAAGTTCACTTCCGAAATTTTGAGGAATTAAATAATTAAACTATAGTTTATAAGTTATTAAGTAACTATTATAAAGTTTTGGGGGTGGAAATGTAAATAAAGGAAAGAATATATTAAAGCCGAAAGTTTGAGGGGCTAAGTTGTAATTTTCAAAAGTTACAATATTTAAAAGTATATACCAAATATTAATGGTAGTTTTGTGATTTAATTAAATAAGGAATTAAAACTATGTTATATAAAGAGATTAGAATTTAAATGTAAAGTTTATGAATTAATATGGTTGTTTTGTAAATAACCGAAATATAAGGGTAATAATTTAGATTTAAATAAAATAGGTCCTGTATGGATATTTGGAGGAATTAGAAGAAAGAATTTTGATTAAAGGAATTATGAAATAAAACTATGACTTATGTAGTATAAGGAATTAAAGGTAACCATAATTATAATTTAGGTTAAAGGAGGAATAATAAAAACTATAAGAATGTTATGTCCAATATGACATATAAATATAGTTAAGGAATTATAAGTTGTTATGTCACCTAGACATAAAAAAACAACAAATATAGTACATGAATAAATATACATATTGTACATTAAAAATTATATAAATAAAAAGGAATAACAAATAAGTTATACATAAATCATGAGGTATTAAAAGAAATAAACCTCACATGAAATAACAAATACGAGATTTGTTAAAAGATTCAGAATCATTATATAAGGGTAACATAAATTAACCCTCTCAGTTAATCCTATTCTAGGACTTTGTTTGACCAGACGTTGACCGGGAATTAAACAAGTACAGTCTACGGTGAACGGTATGGGATTCTTGCAACCTGTTTTCTACCGGATTACACCGGCTTGTGTGCTATCTGTTGTTTGAATAACGACCAAGATAATTAATGTAAAATGTTGTTTACTCTTGTGCTGTTGTATTATTTTATGTGCGTGAATATTGCTGACTACAACGTGTATGTCCCACGCATACAAACACTACTATACCAGTGGATTAAATACCTGCGCTTCAGTATACCGAGGACTTGTACTCAAGTCTCTCACTAACTTCACTTTATAACAAACGTCATTATCCTAAACGTGATAATTGACAATACACATGTGTGTTCTTGTTTAACGTCTTTATATGACACTTAACAATTCTATACTCGAGAACGAGGAGCCCAGTTGGATCTGGCCATGCATGCTACAGGAGTTGTACCTGTCTCAGGTCGTCTCCTATACGTCGCGACGGAACACTTCAGTTGGGAGGAAGACTTATTCCTCTCGGGTTTCTAATGCCCTTCAGTTGAGGAAGACTTCATTCCTCTAGTGGGATTCTTTCCCACGCCTCTCAGTTCAGGGTTTAACTACGTTATCTCCTGGGGTTTTTATACCCAACCTTTCTCTATAACGAGGTCACTATACCTCCACTATATTGATTACTTTATCTGTCAGTCCCATTGTGTGGACCGACACTATCAGAATTCAGTTCAGCTAACTTGACCTTCTGTGTCTTGTTCTATGTGACATTATTGTCCTTGTATGGATACTTGTTATATCAGATTATGCTTGTTTACAGCTTTATAAAAATGAACTGCATGTGTTCGACAAAGTAGTTGGTGTGGCCCGGTAGACGATGGGCTGCACGTTTTCCATACCAGCATTGTTTGCTGAGCCCCTTTGGGGGCACCCCCATTTTTCAGGTACCTGAAGTTAAGAAGATTACCACACGAGTGTAGGTGGGGTAGATTCAAGCTATGGGAGTCTCTTTAGATTATTTGTTTTTACTTAAGTATTTTACATTTGAGTTTGATTCCTAGTATCTCGGATTGTATTCGTATTCAGACCGTGACTTTTGGAGATTGTATTTGGATTTAGCCTTGTTGGTCACAAGGGTGGCCAACGGCATTGTAATACCGCCCGGTTGTTGTATTTATTTCCGCTGCAGTTGTATTTTATTTGGGAGTGATCGCCGTTCAGTTATTGGATTTCGGGTTGGGGTGTTACAAAAAGTGGTATCAGAGCGTAGTTACGCTCTGGATACAAGGATACACCGAGATTAGGATATCTAAGATTTAGGTTAAGGGTTGAGAGATAGTATTGAAAGAGTTTAAGTTAGTTTTACTTAGACTACTATCCAAGACCAAGATTTTGACCACAGTGCCTAATATACCTCAACATCCTGCAGATGTCAGGAAGAGGAGGACGACGTGGACAGGCGATGAGGAGCCAAACATCAGGCTGGCAGACATTGCTACCTTAATGCTCAGGCATTTGCACAGGCGGGGGTTGCACAGCAGCAGCAGCTACCTCCACCACCACCACCCAGGGAGAGAGACTGGGTGAAGAGTTTGGCTGATCTGAGGCCGACTGCATTCAAGGGGCAGACTGACCCTGCTCACTTAGAGACATACATCATGGAGATGGAGACAGCGTTCGAGACGCTTGCAGTCCCAGCTAGGGAAAAAGTAAGACTTGCTGCCTTTTATCTGAAGGATGCAGCTAGAGATTGGTGGAACATGGTGAAAGCCGACCACCTGGATGACCCAGCTTTTACTTAGGGACATTACACTGCACTACTTAGGGGCAAATACTACCCGGCCCACACCAGGATGGTGAAGACTAGGGAGTTTGACGCCCTGGAGCAGACGGGAAGATGTCAGTGGATGAGTACTATGCGAAGTTCCTTCACTACTCCGACTATTACCCGGTATAGGATACTCGGACCAGGTGTTGGTCGACCGGTTCTACGGGGGACTGAGCCCTCGACTTCAGTTTGGGATGGGACCAATCATCCCTACCAGTTTGCAGGTAAAACAGGAGAGACATAAACCAGTTGAAAATTTATTACATACTATACCCATCATGGGAGATTTGGAGATTAATACCTTGAGATTTCAGGAATGCTATCATGCTGCCTCCGTGGTGGAGATCACTTGTAAGAGGAGGGATGCTTTGAGCTCCCAAAAGAGGAAGGACGGACCTGGTGGCGATGATGCCAAGCAGGGGAACTCCAACAAAAGGAACAAACCCTATCAGAAAGGCCAGGGGTCCTACCAAGGGAAGGGGAACCAAACTACTGGGAACCCCCAGTCAGGAACCTACGGAGCAGCAACTCCACAGAAAACCTACCCATCTAAGGGTAGGCACTCTAATCAGACAGTTAAATTTGAGACTTTTGTGATTACTTCAGTACCGTTAGAATATAATTGACCTTGATTGTATTAGGTTCTGGATGGCTCAAACACGGGCCAGAAGTATTCCGCCGTTTCAACTGTAAACAGTGTGGAAAGGATCACCCCGGCGTGGACTGCCAAGGGGAGAAAGTCAGTGCCGCTACTGTCAGATACTGGACATCGTGCCTTCGAGTGTATCCGAAACCCGGAGAGCAGGAACTACCGCCCGGGAGCAAAGCAACACCGGCCCTAAGAATGGAGCTAGCGATACTCGCCCTCCACCAACAAACCACAGCTCAGGGGTATAAGGGCAAGGGCCCAGCATCGGGACCCGCCCTGCATGTCATGGACCGCTCAGATGAGGCTGGTCCTTCTACAACCCAGGTATTTCTAAACCATGTGAACCTATATTGAATGGATGATGTGAATGAGTGCTTGCATGCCTTGATTGTCTATTGAGTAGGAAAGAATTAGTAAGACTCACTAGAAATTTAAACCACGTAGGAAGCTATAAGATATGCTTTCCTATCCCCTCACCGCCCTCCCTGGAAGAAAACATTATCAAAGTACAAGAACCAGGGAACGAACAATGTAAGGTTATCCAACCAGGTTTGATATTACTCAAAGGATACCTAACACCGGAGACACAAATTGCAATCATCAGAAAATGTCAAGAATTGGGAGCAGGACCAGGAGGGTTCTACACTCCAGAATTTCCAGGAGGATCAAAAATGAAGCTGAAAATGATGTGCTTAGGAAAGGATTGGAATCCTTACACAAAAACCTACCAAGATACAAGAAATGGAGATGGAGCACAAGTACCAAAAATCCCAGAAGAATTTTTACCAATTGTGGAACAAGCAGTTAATACAGCTCAACAGCTAGAAGAAGATCCAGTTCCCAATCTAAGGGCTGATCTATGTATCATCAACTTCTATGAAGAAGGAGGCCGTTTAGGACTACACCAGGACAATGAGGAAACAAAGGGTCCCTTGAACAGGGGATACCAGTATTATCTTTGTCAATTGGAGATGACGCAGAGTTCCTTTATGGCGAGCAGAAGCGTGTGGACCTTGCAAAGAAAATCATATTGAGTTCAGGAGATGTTTTAATAATGGGTGGAAAGTCAAGGTTGCTATACCATGGAATTAAAAGGATTAACTAAACACAGCACCTTCGACAGTGATAAACACCACTCACATGAACCAGGAAGATTAAGTTTGACTTTTAGAAAGTATTAGTTGTAATGTTTGGACATCTGAAAGGAGATCATCTCATCAGTGAAGCATTATTGTTATGAAAGTGAATGTCTTTAGCCCCATCATATATCAAAGTACTTACTCAGATTCTTATTAGGTTGTGCTAAGGAGACGGAAGGTGCCTAAGTATTCTACTGAGGAGGAGGCCAGCAAGGGCGGCGCGATCCTCACTGGTACCTTTCCGGTTAATGGAGTGGATGCATTAGTACTGTTCGACTCCGGAGCCTCACATACTTTCGTTTCGCCTTCGCTTGCGGGGAAGTTGGGGCTAGACGCTGTAGAGTTACCTGATTTTAAGGTGGCACTCCCGTCTAAGGAGAAGATCAGTTGCACTCGTCTTTATAGAGGAGCCACTATCAGTATTAAAGGAGGAGGATTTTCCTATTGACCTTATCGAGTTCAGAGGTCTAGGATTCGACGTTATAGTCGGGATGGACTGGTTAGGGCGGCACAGAGGCCGCATTCTTTGTGCAGAGCGCGGACTGTTGCTTAAGAGCCCATCAGGAGTGACAGTATCTTACCGTCAGAGCCCTAGGGCACCATCGATAAAAGTTATATCTGCTATGTCCATGTACAAGCAGTCAGGAAGCAGAAGGAAGTATACTTATGCTATGTTCAGGATGAGACGACCCTGACTTTGATCAGCTATGCCAGTGGTGTCAGAATTTCCAGATATTTTTCCAAAGGAACTTCCAGGCTTACCGCCACCCAGAGAGGTAGAGTTCTATTGAATTACTACCAGGTACCGGCCCATAGCTAAGGCACCGTACCGTATGGCACCAGCAGAGATGGCTGAGTTGAAGAGCAGCTGAAAGATTTATTAGACAAGGGATACATACGACCTAGCGTATCTCCTTGGGGAGCACCAGTGCTTTTGTGAAAAAGAAGGATGGAAGCCTTCGGTTATGTATTGATTACAGAGAGCTTAATGCAGTGTCGGTGAAGAACAAATATCCACTACCACGGATTGATGATTTGTTTGATCATTGAGAGGAGCAAAAGTATTTTCGAAGATCGATTTGAGATCAGGCTACCATCAGATACCCATCAGGGAGCAAGACATAGAAAAGACAGCATTCAGAACACGGTATGGCCACTATGAGTTTACAGTTATGCCTTTTGGCTTGTCAAATGCACCTGCAGTCTTCATGGATTTGATGAACAGATTATTCAGAGAGCAGTTGGATAAGACCGTGGTTGTTTCATCGATGACATCTAATTTATTCAAAGTCTAAGGAAGAGCATGAGAGTCACCTCCGACATGTACTTGAGATCTTAAGGGAGAACCAGCTTTATGCTAAGTTCTCCAAATGTGAATTTTGGTTAGACAGAGTTTCCTTTTTAGGACATGTCATCTCAGACGCTGGGATCGCAGTGGATCCAGCAAAGATAGAAGCAGTTCGCACTTGGCCTAGGCCAAAGACAGTTACGGACATCAGGAGTTTCCTTGGTTTAGCAGGATACTATAGAAGGTTTGTCAGAGACTTCTCCAAAATAGCCAAACCTATGACCAGCTTAATGAAGAAGGACGCACCTTTCACATGGACTACTGAATGTGAGACCTCATTCGAGCTTTTGAAGAATGCTTTGACATCAGCACCAGTTTTAACTATACCTGAAGGCACTGAGGGTTATGAAGTTTACTGTGATGCATCAGGCAGAGGATTAGGTTGTGTACTCATGCAAAATGGGAAGGTAGTCGCCTACGCTTCCCGACAGTTGAAGAAACATGAGGAAAACTATCCCACACATGACTTAGAGCTTGGAGCTATTGTTTTTGCTTTGAAGATCTGGCGCCACTACCTGTATGGTGTCCAGATGACCGTATATTCGGATCACAAGAGTTTGAAATATGTATTCACCCAGAAGGAGTTAAACATGAGACAAAGAAGATGGGTTGAATTTCTTAAGGACTATGACATCGATTTACAGTACAAAGAAGGGAAGGCTAATGTTGTAGCAGACGCACTGAGTCGACGAGCACATTCCCTAAATGCCATTGTGGCTAGCTCGAGTCTTATGGACGACATACGTAGAGCACAGCAGAGTGATCAGCGAATGATGGAGATCAGTCAGAAGTTGTCTGACGGTACATTTGAGGGTGGAAAATACGAGTTTCAACTACATGATGATGGACTAATCAGATTGAAGGGAAGATTGTGTATCCCAGAGACAGCACAGATATAAAGGAGCATATTCTTCGAGAGTCCCACACTTCTACCACATCTGTCCATCCAGGAGCTTCTAAGATGTACAAAGATCTGAAGAGGTATTTCTGGTGGAGTGGTATGAAGGGCGACGTGACAGAATATGTGATTCGATGTCTCACTTGTCAGAAAGTGAAATTCGAACATAGACGACCAGGAGGTATGGTACAGTCTATGCCAGTTCCAGAGTGGAAGTTTTATGATATCTCCATGGACTTCGTGGTGGGACTACCACCTACGAGAGGAGGCCTTAATATGATTTGGGTTGTTGTTGATCGACTGACTAAGGTTGCTAGGTTTATTCCGATGAAAGACACTTGGAAAGTGCCAAAGTTAGCAGAACTATTTGAGCAGGAGATTATCAGACATCATGGAGTACCAAAGACTATTGTTTCAGATCGAGACACTAGATTTCTCTCACGGTACTGGCGAGCTACTCGCGAGGCACTTGGCACTGAGTTGAAGCTTAGCACAGCATTTCATCCTCAGACAGATGGTCAGTCAGAGAGGACTATTCAGACCTTAGAGGACATGCTACGAGCATGTGCCTTGGATTTCCAGGGCAGCTGGATAGATAGATTACATCTCATCGAGTTTGCATACAATAACAGCTATCACGCCTCTATACAGATGTCACCTTTTCAAGCCTTATATGGCAGACCATGTCGCACACCATTGTGCTGGGACGAGTCTAGTGAGACCGTCATCATTGGGCCTGAGTACTTAGAGCAAGTCCAGGCAGAAGTACAACAAATCAGAAGTAACATGAAAGCAGCACAAGACAGACAGAAATCATATGCTGATGAAAGGCGACGAGACCTTGAGTTCGCAGTTGGCGACCAGGTATTTCTACGAGTATCACCCATGAAGGGTGTATTCAGATTTGGCAAAAGGGCAAGCTAAGCCCGAAATTTGTAGGACCCTATGCTATCATAGAGCGGGTGGGTCTTGTGGCATATCGACTTGATTTGCCAGCCGAATTGGGCAAAGTACACAATGTTTTTCACGTGTCTCAGCTTAAGAAATACATGCCTCATCCTTCTCATGTTCTACAACCAGAGACACTCTCTTTAGAACCAACAATGCGGTATGTGGAAACACCGCAACGAATCTTAGACAGAAAAACACGTGATACTCGAAACAAATCTGTGAGCCTAGTGAAGGTTCTTTGGTCGAACCACGATGTGGAAGAGGCCACATGGGAACTAGAAACGGATATGCGAGCAAAGTTTCCCTTATTATTTACCGACTAGACACTTTAGTCTAGGGTACGGGGGCGTACCCCTCTTTTTTTTGGGGGGTAGAGCCTTTTTCGTTTGTGAGTTTAGTATGCATTTTGTTGCACTTTGGTGCATTTCAGTGACACCTTGTCGTGTATGTGTTCTTGTGTAACACTGTTCAGTATGCATTTTGTTGCACTTTGGTGCATTTCAGTGACACCTTGTCTTGTATGTGTTCTTGTGTAACACTGTATTTGAATGTACTATGTACTTCTACTTGTTGGTGTGTACCTTGTTACACTACAATAAAAATGTTTACTATTGGATATGAAAAGTGACTGTGTTATAGAGACTTGGGACTTGATCCCTAAAAACTAGATTGAGTTGTGGATACTTATTGGAACTTGATTCCCCACAACCTTATAATTTAGATATGAGACTTCGGGGCGAAGTCCTTTTTAAGGGGGGTAGATTGAAATACCCCAAATCTAATTAATATTATTAAACCATTATTTAATGGAAAATAATCCAAATATAAATCATTACACGTACGCATGCAAACCCATGCATGAGAACGTTACGTAAAAATAGTCGTTTCTCCATAAACGCTAAAACGCCTTAGAAATATATGGTCAAGCATGACCTTGTATGACCTTATAAACTTAAACCAAATGGTCATACACTTATTATATGAATATATAAACATATTCCCAAAGCTATATTTAGTCAAAAACGCAAAACGCTCGGGAGTGCTCACGCACGCCCCTTAAAGCACGAAAAGTCCGGAGGAGTGCCGAGGTGGCACGAACTCCTATAAAATTAATTATTTGAGTTCCTAATATCATTATTAACCATTCTAAAGAGAACCCACGAAGTGGTTTCTCAAAATTCAACCAAAAACCACAGGAGGACTTCTTAGCGCTCCTTTTTGCTCGGGAGTGTCCCGATGACCCGTAAATTATGTCATGGGTTGATATAACCCCATATAACTCAATGTAACACCTTAATATCATTATTGACTATAAATAATGCTTATAAACACTTGGAACCCATAGCGACAAATTGTTTTCCAAAATGTTCTTAGAGCACAAAAACGCACTTTTCGGGTACCGAAAAGTCGCGTTTTACACATTTAACTTGTACAAATTATTAGCTACGAATTTAGGACATCAAAAGGACCTAAGTTAACTATAATAATCAGGAAAGAACAAGGGTGACTCACCCCATCTAAGGCTGCCGACCTGGACCACAAAAAGATACCATATTTTCAAAGTTTAACATTATTTTCTTACCTTATCTTGTCACAATTTCAAACCTGGCTGCCTCCACATGATATGGACGGTTTTTCCATGTCTCCTGGCCTCCATTGTCAACAAATATCAGCCCTGATTGAAGCCTTGACTAACCCACCTCCTAAATTGACTAACCCACCTCCTAAATTGACTAGAACCACCTAATTTCCACCTAACTTTGACAAACACCAAAGCTTGTCCCTTCCTTCCTCTTCTAAGCTGCCTATCTGGTCCTTATTCCTTCCCTCCTTCACGTTTTCCTTCCTACCTCCCAGATCTGGTAAGCTTCCATTGGTAAGAGCTCTTAATTCCTAGCTAATTCTACAAGCAAGAGTCAAGTAGCAGATCTGTTCAAGAGGTCTGACTTCGGGAGAGATTCTGTAATTTTCAGTAAGTTATCTCGAAATATTCCCAACATCAAACTTGTTCCTCTTCGAATTAGCTTTCCATACATATAAAGAACATAAATTTTCATGGTGTATTCAGTTCTGGGTGAACAAAAGAAGTCGAAGTGGTTCACAGCAGAAATCTGTTCAATAGGTCTCAGTTCGGGAGATATTATGAATTTTCAGTAAGTTATCTCAAAAACTTCTCAACACCAAAGTTGTTCCTCTTTGAATTAGCTTTCCAGGCATATAAGGATCATCAATTTTCGTGGTCATTTCAGCTCTGGGTGACAAAAACCGCAGAGAGTGCGCAATCTGGAAAATTCGGTAAGATGAGGTGATCCTTATCTTCCTCCATATGGTGTCTATAATTAGTGACGAATTCTAAAGTTTCTAAACCTATGTTCTCTTCATTATTTCATGAAGGAAACTTGGATCTACAATCCCCTCAAGGTCTACCAAAAATTCCTTGAAAAATTCCTAAGGTAAACTCTTATAAAACTACTCCAAATATTATTTATAAAATCTTGTTAGAAGTCTAACAAATAGATCTCCAACATGTGTATAAGGAGGCCGAAAATACCTTCATCAAAATAGCATTTGGAGAGCTTGGAATTCAAGGAGAAATCAAGTACAAGAATTGTCTTGAATTAAGAAGTAAGTGTATATAATTAAGGTTTATTAAGTTTAAGGTTGATTTAAGTTTCAAACTTTGATATAAAAATTTAGTGTAACCTTTAAATAAATTAAGGCCGAGAATATATGGATTATAATGTCAAGAAAATAATTTATAACATATAAGGTAAGATTATTACTTTAAGGTATAAAATATGTGTCACAAAAAATTAATTAGGATACACATATATTCAAACCGAAATATTTAAGGATTATTTGCTCTATTTTGAGTTTATAATCATTTTAAGTCATTAGCATAGTTTTTGGAAATGTTATATGGCTTATATACAATTATATGTATTTATTATAAGGTTTAAATCAAGTTTTAGCAATTATAAGGTGATAAATTATCATGGCCGAATTCAAAAGGTTAAGAATAGATTTTGATGAGCTATATAAGTATATAAACTTATATTAAGAATTTTGGGTAAGTTAAAAATAATTACTAGTGTTTAAATGACTAGTTTAATAAGTTATGTGGTAAAAATATAATTTTTAGGAAGTTTGGGGTAAGTTATGTGATTACCGAGAATAAAGTGTGTCCATGGCATAATTATAATATAATATAGTGTGAGAATTAATATTATGGATTTTGGGTGAATTAAATAGGTGCTTAGAAGTTAAAATAACAATTTATTAAGTTTGGGCTATTATGTAATTTATAAAAGTTATTATGAAAATTTGGAGATTAATATGGGGCGAATCCATAATTAAGAAAATTATTAAGTTCACTTCCGAAATTTTGAGGAATTAAATAATTAAACTATAGTTTATAAGTTATTAAGTAACTATTATAAAGTTTTGGGGGTGGAAATGTAAATAAAGGAAAGAATATATTAAAGCCGAAAGTTTGAGGGGCTAAGTTGTAATTTTCAAAAGTTACAATATTTAAAAGTATATACCAAAATATTAATGGTAGTTTTGTGATTTAATTAAATAAGGAATTAAAACTATGTTATATAAAGAGATTAGAATTTAAATGTAAAGTTTATGAATTAATATGGTTGTTTTGTAAATAACCGAAATATAAGGGTAATAATTTAGATTTAAATAAACATAGGTCCTGTATGGATATTTGGAGGAATTAGAAGAAAGAATTTTGATTCAAGGAATTATGAAGATAAAACTATGACTTATGTAGTATAAGGAAATTAAAGGTAACCAGTAATTATAATTTAAGGTTAAAGGAGGAATAATAAAAACTATAAGAATGTTATGTCCATATATGACATATAAATATAGTTAAGGAATTATAAGTTGTTATGTCACCTAGACACTCAAAACAAACAACAAATATAGTACATGAATAAATAAATACATATTTGTACATTAAAGGAATTATAAATGAATAAAAAGGCATAACAAATAAGTTGTACATGAAATCATGAGGTACCTAAAAGAAGTAGACCTCACATGAAATAACAAATACGAGATTTGTTAAAAGATTCAGAAATCATTATATAAGGGTAACATAAATTAACCCTCTCAGTTAATCCTATTCTAGGACTTTGTTTGACCAGACGTTGACCGGGAATTAAACAAGTACAGTCTACGGTGAACGGTATGGGATTCTTGCAACCTGTTTTCTACCGGATTACACCGGCTTGTGTGCTATCTGTTGTTTGAATAACGACCAAGATAATTAATGTAAAATGTTGTTTACTCTTGTGCGCTGTTGTATTATTTTATGTGCGTGAATATTGCTGACTACAACGTGTATGTCCCACGCATACAAACACTACTATACCAGTGGATTAAATACCTGCGCTTCAGTATACCGAGGACTTGTACTCAAGTCTCTCACTAACTTCACTTTATAACAAACGTCATTATCCTAAACGTGATAATTGACAATACACATTGTGTTCTTGTTTAACGTCTTTATATGACACTTAACAATTCTACACTTCGAGAATGAGGAGCCCAGTTGGATCTGGCCATGCATGCTACAGGAGTTGTACCTGTCTCAGGTCGTCTCCTACTACGTCGCGACGGAACACTTCAGTTTGAGGAAGACTTTATTCTCGGGTTTCTAAGGCCCAACAATTCAGTTTGAGGAAGACTTCATTCCTCTAGTGGGATTCGTTTTCCCACGCCTCTCAGTTCAGGGTTTAACTACGTTATCTCCTGGGGTTTTTATACCCAACCTTTCTCTATAACGAGGTCACTATACCTCCACTATATTGATATACTTTTATACATCTGTCAGTCCCACTGTGTGGACCCGACAGCTATCAGACATTTCAGTTCAGCTAACTTGACCTTCTGTGTCTTGTTCTATGTGACATTATTGTCCTTGTATGGATACTTGTTATCATCAGATTATGCTTGTTTACAGCTTTATAAAAATGAACCGCATGTGTTCGACAAAGTAGTTGGTGTGGCCCGGTAGACGATGGGCTGCACGTTTTCCATACCAGCATTGTTTGCTGAGCCCCTTTGGGGGCACCCCCATTTTTCAGGTACCTGAAGTTAAGAAGATTACCACACCGAGAGTAGGTGGGGTAGATTCAAGCTATGGGAGTCTTCTTCTAGATATTTGTTTTTACTTAAGTATTTTACATTTGAGCTTGATTCCTAGTATCTCGGATTGTATTCGTATTCAGACCGTGACTTTTGGAGATTGTATTTGGATTTAGCCTTGTTGGTCACAAGGGTGGCCAACGGCATTGTAATACCGCCCGGTTGTTGTATTTATTTCCGCTGCAGTTGTATTTTATTTGGGAGTGATCGCCGTTCAGTTTATTGGATTTCGGGTTGGGGTGTTACACCCACACTTATCTTTTTGCTTGTCCTCAAGCAAAACCATGTACCCAAGTAAGTAGGGAATGCTCAATACTAACAAATATTATTATGAAGGGTAGGATAAACATGATCTTTAAACTTTTCGAGGAGTGTGATCCATCAACTGCTGGTGGCACAGGCGTACTCAGGGTAAAAATAAAAATTAGAGTTTCGGGGTATGATCCGGAGTACTTCAATGCTTCTTAGTTAAGGTGAGTTTGAGAACTTTTACCATGGCCAACTTCTCTCAAGAATGGGCATTGAGGAGAAAACAAAAGGAAAAATAGATTTATGCATTTGTTTCACTTTTGCATAAGAGATGAGAAAATAATATGTAAGCATCAAGCTTTTGTATTTAAGAACACTCAACTCTCTTTGTTGGTTACCAATGGTGTCTCGCAAGTCCCTTATTTATTACTTTTTTCATTTTTTTTTACAGAGAAGCATCCTTTAGCAATCCCTAAGAAAGAAGACAGAAGGAACCCCTGAGCGATAAAAATCCAACCATTGCAGATCATTTGGTCACACCGCATAAAAATGCTCCTCAAAAGTAATTAAAATTTTAAAATTTTGTACCATTTATCCCACAATTCATAACAGTATTTATTTTTAAAGAGAACAACCCACATATAAAGGTCCACGATATTGAATTTGGACAAACGCAAGATAGGCAGAGAGATTAAGCATTTTAGCACAAAATGTCGCCGAAAAGGGCACACTTCTGCCCCCACACTTAAATTGAACAATGTCCTCATTGTTCACCAGAAAAACAAGGGTAGGTTTTAGAAGACCCTTTTCGGTCATTAGATAAAATAGAGAGAACACAAAGTTCACAAATAAACATTTAAGCACAGAAATGCTCCTCTGCCGTTTTTTTATATTTAAATTAAAGCATAAGTAAAGAAACTGGTACTCCCCTGAGATTATTTTTGCTAGTTGTTAAAGGAGTTCCCCCACACTTGAGCTTCAGCCTCAAGTAGCGTAGCTTGGTTGCGGTGTGGATATGAAGGTGCACCTGCATAAAGAGAACCTGATTATTAAAAGAGCATAAAAGTAAATAAAAGAAAAGTTCATCCGGGTTGCCTCCCGGGAAGCTGCCCTTCTTTAACGTCTTTGGCTAGACGTCTGCTTCGTTATCCTGGATCAAAAATATAAGTTGACAACAGCTCTGCCAGGAAAACGAAGTTGGCAATAATTAAAAGCAAACCACCTGGATCAAAACAAAACGTTACTTCGGCAAATATAATAGGAAAATGAATACTCCACAAAACCTGGTGTTTGAGGAGGTACAGCCGGTAACGTAGTTCTAACAGAAGACCCGGTGGTGATGACTTTTCTACCTCAAATTGGAGGATGTAAACATCCTCTCCTTGTAGGTGAGGCTCATAGAAAGAACGCTGATTGATATCATCTTCAGAGAGAGTTGACTCTTCGAAGGTGATAGTGGCGTTTTGTTTGGATATCTTGGCGGGAGGTGATGGCAATTCCGTCTCTTCATTTTTGAGGATGTAAGTATCCTCATTGTCTGGGTATGGTACAGAGAAGGAGGGAAAATAACGGTAATGGACTTCAGAGGGAGGAGACTCCATGAAGTTGAGGTAGAAGCTGTCCTCTGATGGCTTGTCCGTAGTGGGGTGTTCTACCTCATGAACAGTTTCGCTCTTTGGTTGCTGCTCTTGCTGAGCGATTCTCTCCAGGTAGTCTGGTTGATCCTCTAACCAGAGTTGCTCTTGGAATATGAGACAATCCTCATAATCATGAGCTCCCCCACATACCGAGCAGTATAAATCATGTGAATAGCAACACTCTTGTTCGAACACCTCTTCCATTTGCTGCGGAAGTCGACTACAGATTTTTTTTTTATAGGTTGTGCGCGTCCGTCCTTCGTCTGTTGAAATAAGGGCGGACGTGTTTTTGACGTCCGGTTTTCTGTCCGTCCAAATAAGGGCGGACGAATTGTTTTCCATTCTTGCGTCCGGCCTTTTAAGGGCGGGCGTAGGCCTTGTTCTTTTTTTTTTTTTTTGTTTCCGTATACAAAACGAAACTAATAAATAGATTAGAAATAAACAGATTAAAAACAAACATAATAATATAAACAAAATATAATAGATTAATAACACAACAAATATTATAGACAAAATATTCTAATATAACAAGTGAATTATCCGGGGATTAGGGACTAGAATAAATCTAGTCCCCGGCAACGGCGCCATTTTGCAGACTTGTATATTGTGAGTAGTTGGAACTAGTGTAATTAAAATAAAAGAAAAGAAATTAAAACTCAAAATAACCGTCGGGCTACAAACAACCCGGTCGCAGTAGTATAGTAAGTGTAAGCGACCGGATATCGAACCGTGGGGACTAAGGGGAATTATTAAGTACCTAAGCTTTGTCACAAAGGGGGGATTAATTGACTCATTTTTACAAATAAAAAGGAAAGAAAATAAACTAATCAAATAGGTAAATTAAGTGGGACTCTGGGTCAGGTTAATATAATTTGCTCTTTCATGCTATGTCTACTGGTTTAATTATAATTGTTTGGGCAAAATTTCTCTTATTATCTTAAGGACTAATCATAGACTCATAAGAACTCGTTTACCAGAAAATGCAAGGTCCGATGAAACTCAAGCAAAACTCATGTAATGGACGTTTAGATATGAGAAATTATTTATGCATCTGAGTACTAACTTATCCGATGAAATAATTTCCTCCAGATTTACGGCTTAATTAACCTATCTATTTATCACCGATCAGATTAAAATAGATTTAGTAAAGCAATTTTATCTTCATGAGATTTATTAAAAAGCGAGAGATAAGCTTTAATCGTAACAACTGTATTTTAATAAAACTAGTAAACATATGCATAATTAATACAAACACATAATAACCATTCCCAGAGTATTATATTTCTAGCCTAACATGTTAAATATAAACAGAAACAAGAGTAGTAGAAATCATCTTTAGTCACTCCTGCATTCGTTCTGCAATTTTGTATACGTCGGACAAGAGGTGGATATGGTTGAATGAAAAAGAAAACAAAATGGAGAAGATGGGAGGAGAGAAATGGGATGAACGTGTGATTTGTGGTGAAGTGGATCGATGATGGATGATGGAAGTGATAATGTTGGATGTGAAGGCAGAAGGAGCGTGGGTTTATATAGAAGAAAGGAAGAGGAAGAAGACAGGAGGAACACCGCGTGAGGAAATTAAGGAATGGATTGGGGTGGCAGAACGCGTGAGAAACTGTCGGCAGGCGCCTGATATTGCTGCTTGGGTAGATTGATAAGTTGCAGGCGCCGCAACGAAGAAGATAAACAGCACCGAAGTCTGTCGCGTTAATTTCTGGATCTGCGTTGCATTTACACACTTCCTTGTTTGTGTCCGTCCATTTTTCCACGGACAGATTGAGTCTTGTCCGCCCCTTGTTCGGTCAATTTCCCACGGACGTGCCTATCTTGCTTCTGTCCGTGTCTGTGTCCGGTTTATTTTCCCCGGACGTCACACAGCCACGTCCGGCCTTCTGTCCGTGTCTGGTTCCGCGGACAACATTTGCTTACGTCCGGGTTTATTTACCCGGACAAGACCCGGACGCATTGTCCCTTGTCTGCCCTTAGTTACCCGGACGCATTGCTCCTAGCTTGGTTTTTCTCATGTTGAACCAATAAATTTGTGTGATAACAATAAAACATAAACTAAAGGAAAACTAACCAAAGTGGAGAAATGAGCAAGAAAAGTGCTAATATAATATATGAAATACTCCTATAAAACATGCTCAATTTGGACACTTATCAATTGCTCCATTGGGAATTCGGTGATGCTGATGGTTGTCTCTTTGGGGTTCGGTGTGGGCGGGATTGGATAACAGATATTGAAGGTTCCTAAGTTTTCAAATTACCTAATTTAGGTGTTTTTCACATTATACTTTAATTCTTTACTCACATGGTTGTACATTCAGACTCACTAACACATATGCATTAAATGCGGTATGCAATCACTTATTTCACTCAACAGTTTAGGCGGTACCTGGTCTAGAAGAGGGTCCTAGCACCTTAGACCGGTCCACCACATTCAGGGCGGCCTTGCCGGATCCTGCCCATTTCCCCTTCTGGGAATCAGTGTTCCTCTGATCTGTGGGTGGCTGGTTAGCCGACTTCGGGCCATCGGTGGTCACGGTGGCCTTACCTTTCCACTGCCCCTTGGGCTTATTGTTTCAGCTGTTGGGGTTCCGGTAGCACTCATAGTCACGGTGACCCCACTTCTCGCAGTAGCGACACTGCACGTCATTTCCTTTGCAGTCCTTGCCGGGGTGGTGTCCGTTACACCACTTACAATAGTAGTGGTGCTCTGGTCCAGAACCAGTGCTTTCTGCAATCACAATACACAATCAATACTTACTTCATATCTTAACAACATACACTTCAACTTGACACACATGATTAAGTAATTACCCTTAGGCGGGTAAGCGTAGGGGTTTTCGCCGCATATGCGTATGTGAGCTTCAGTGCTCCTCAGCTGTGGTGGTCTTGGCTTGGCCCTTGTCACCATGGTGCTGACTCTTCTGGGGCTGGGGGTAAGGCTTCTTTTTCTTTCCTCCCTCGTACCCCTGCGGACTCGGGCCCTCGCTCGTGGCCTTGCGCTTGTGCGCATTCTCCTCGTTCCTCAGACGGACGGTAATCTGAACCTTAGCGGCGGCATGATAGCACTCCTGAATTTAGGATGGTCATGCCCCACAAAACAAACTCACAAACTCACATTAACATTCACTTACGGTATAAACTGATTCACTCCACAGCATTTTAATTACATGCAAGGTAGTATACTCAGCTGGCCCATCCGTAGCGAAGACGGTGGATGAGACCGTTGTTGAACGATTCACCAGCACCCGGTCGAGTACCCCAGGTCCGGTAACAGGTGAATAAGGCGTGAAAGCGGTGTAGTAGTCATCAACCGACATCTTATCCCCCTGCCTCAGACTGTCCAGCTCCAGGCGCTTGGCCTCTTGTATATGCATAGGATAATACTTGGTTCGCAGCATAGCCGTATACTCTCTCCAACCAAACTGAGGATCCGTCATCCGATCCTCTCTCACAAGCTTCCACCAGCTATGTGCCGAACCCTTAATAGTAAGCGGCAAGACGGACCTTGGCCCCAGCAGGCACATCCAAGGTCTCGTAGGCGTCTCCAACTCAGAAATATACGCCTCCAGCTTACGAGGGTCGGTCTCCCCATTAAACGACGGGGGTCTCAAATCAGCCAACGCCTTGACCCAGTTGGTCTCCCGTGGCGGTGGCGGTGGTGGTTGAACTTCGGGCTGTTGCCCCTGCTGAATCGCAGCTATTAATTGCGGGACCATCTGGGCTACGGCGGCCGCTACAGCATCGGCCATGACTTGTGCCGTAGGGTTCTCTCCCTGGTTCCCGGTATCAACAATGCCGGGCCCGCGGCCTCTACCACATGGTCTTCCTGACATCTGAATTCACACGAACATACATTAGCATTATGCTTTCAAACTCATCGGTCCAATGGTTGTGACATCTTCCTGACAATAAGGTATTACCATACTTAGTTAGTGGTTAACCTTCTCATAACTGCTCATTTAGGTAACTATAGCTAGGTTTCCTAACTCGGTATATACCTAAGCTCGGTATTCTAGTCATCAGAGCGATACTTCGCTCTAATACCACTTTTTGTAACACCCCTTGAAATACCCCAAACCTTGATATGTGGTTTAAATATTAAACTATGGTATGTAAAGGCTAAAAAGGTGCCTTAGAAACGTCAGTGAACAATTAAACCATAGTAAAATGCAATAAAGCACTAAGATACAGTTTGAGCAAAAACATGCTCTAAGCTAGGAGTGAACTTGGTTAGGACCCAAAGAGCCTACCAAGACTTAATAATATTCAATTATGATTTAATAAGGCTAATTAAGCCCTTAGGGAACTTTGGTAGACAGTTAAACCAAACAAAACGTAAGAAAATACCTTAAAGTAAATAAGAGCAAAAATGTGCTCTAAGCTTGGGATAATTTTGTATAAACCTAATGGTCATACCTATACCCTATAAATATGTTAATGAACATATTAAATCAATTACCAAAGAAAACCAAGCTTGAAAACAAGTTAAAACACAAAAAGTGCTTTAAGGAGTCTTAAAGCACGTTTTTGAAAAATTGTCTTGTAAATGAGTTTTGAATGGCTAAATGTCCATCATTACTCTTTAATTAACATGTGTACTATATAGTACACATTTGGAAGTCTATATCAATGGGAAATAAAAATTTCACATCTATGTGCCTTGTTTTAAGTGAATAGTAACTTTAAAAGCTAGTTTGTAACATATGTTGTTATAAGTAATTAAATTGGTCAACAAAGACTATTATACCCCTCATGTAATAAAGGGGGCCGGTTTTTTAAATGGGATGAGTCATCCCCCTTGTTAGTTTAATAAAGAAAGTAAAGCTATAAAGTAAAGTACTATTTTTGCTTTATACATAAATATCTTAACAAAAGCAAACTTACCTCCTCATTCTCTTCTTTCCTTTCATTTCGCACGGTGGCCATCGTCTTCCTCCTCTCTCCATCGGTTTCCAACAGCACCATATCATTCTTCATCTTCCTTCACTTGTAACTTATGACTCCATGCTCCAAATTCAATTTCAAGACCACCAATCTTCTAGTTGGGGCAAGCTCTACACTTCTATCTTTTCAAATCTTCAAGAACTCAATTTTGGTGCCATGGAGATTCACCGTGGAAGGAGCTCGAGCTCACCTTTTCACATATTATTGTTCTCCTTTGCTTTAAGGTAAGGAAACTCAAAGAAAAATGATGTTTCCTTCATGTTTTGTGTTGTCCGAAAATTCACCTCACAATGGTGTCTTTATCTTGCTTGTTTTAGCTTCATTTGAATCTTCCAAGGGCTAGGAGGAGTCCTCTCTTGATACTTATTCAAGCTCTCTTCCAATTCCAAAGGTAAAACAATTACCTTAATGTGTTAAGATAATATATGTTACTAGGGTTTGTAATGAGATGAAGCTTAAAGCTTGTATACTCATTATATTATTTGTATAATGTTTAGAAGTTGACAAGCAACTAAAAGCCTTGCCGATTTAGTCAAGGAAACAAGAAAGAAGTTTGTGAGGAAAAGAGGTAAATATGCTATCTCAATGTAGTTTAAGTCTTAGGAGAAATGAGCTTGTATTGCTTACGAAAATGATTTAAGGAGCCAACGGTGAATGACTTAGTAAAATGCTCTCAAGGGAACTATTAAAGGGCATATGTGTTGTTGAGTGTATTTGCAGGTTAAAGGCAAATACAATGTGGGAAATTCAGTGTTTATGATTTATGCATCTTAAGGGCCTAAGAGCCATGTTATTTAAGGGCCTAAGTGCCAAGCAATTAAGTTTATGCACTATATTGTGATGTAGTGAAATTTGGTGAAGTTATGTGTGTGAGAATACTCTTGATGGATTTTAGGTGTTCTTGAATGAAATAAGGTAAAACCTAAGTGTTTGGATGTGAGTATATACAAGAGAAGGTATGGCAAAATTTGGAAAATGTGTAAGAAGTTCTAAGTGTTTTAAGTAAGTTTTGGTGAACTAGGAAGTGTTAAAGGTGAACAAATGTTTTACTTGGGAAGAAAACATGTACTAAGGCGAGTTAGAGTGATGCAAGGATTTAGGTATTATCTTGGAAGTTCTAGGAATTCAATGTGTGTTTTTGAGAATGTTGATGTACAAGGAAGAAATGATGTTTAGGTAAGATATGAAAAGGAGATTTAGTTAGTAAGAAAAGAAGTTGAGAGATGATGTTAAGGTGTAGAGGAAACACCTTGGTATAGTGGTTATTATAAGTGAAATACCACCTAAAATCTTAAGGAGAAAACATTCCAAGTGCTAGGAATTTTGTAAGGAATTTGTGAATGATAAGATGGTTTTGGTGTGTGATTTAAGGAGTTTAGTACATGGCTAAGATGTGTTTGAAGTGCCCAAATGAGGTTTGGACATATTAGGATACATGAGGTGAAGTTTGGAGTTAAATGGGCAATGGAAAATAAGGGTCAGAGCAGACCGACCTTGCGACCGAACTTGCCAAGGTCGGTCGAGCCCAGTTTACCCTGCGAGAATTGGTTTCTGGAATGCACCGACCTTGGGGACCGGACTTGCAAGGTCGGTCGGGATTGTATTTTGTGTACGGATTAAGTTGTTGGAATCGACCGAACATGGGACCGGACTTGGCAAGTTCGGTCGGGCCTGAATTTTCAAAGGGAAGAAACTCTCGGGAATGGACCGAACATGCGACCGAACTTACAAGGTCGGTCGGAGTAGAAATTTTGACGGTAATGTGTTCTGGAATGGACCGACCTTGTGCAAGGTCGGTCGGACCAAAAACATTGTTTAAGGTTATAAAATGATATGTAATGATGGGGATTGATTAGTAATGATGTTATAAGGTTGTTAAAGACATGTTAGGTGAGTTATAATGACAATTTGGTGAGGGAAAAGTTGTATCAAAATGTAAAAGTAAAACAAGTTAAAATGTAAAGTTATGTAACTAAGTTAACGGGGAGAAGTTATAAGCATTAGACATTAAATAATCATGCTACCCCGATGTTAATAAAAGTACATGTAATGTTATCAGTTGTTCGAGAATTGCTCGAGGAACATAAGTGGACGTGGTAAAGTGGACTCCGGTGACAGGTATGGTTTTCTTGCAACGTGTGTCCTACCGGATTACACCGGCTTGTATGCCAACGTGTTTTTCTGTGTGTTTGCCACGTTATAAGATAAATCATGAAACGAATTTTTAGTCGTTATTGTTGAGGTATGTTTACGTGCTGATACCGGTAACCTCGAATGCGCTTGAAGGGCTAGTTAATCACTATTAGGTAAACGTAAGAGAACGGTATCCGGTGATAACGTTTCCGACCTAAGGAACGTTCTAACCACGGCTATGCGTGAGTTAGTTATGTGATGTTTGTGTGTGATGTTTGTGTGTGATGTTGTGTGAATGTATGACTCTCCCTCCCTTGTGTGTGTCTAACAAGATTTAACCCAATGTTGTGATTGTTTAATTAAGTTCAATGTTGAACTTCTAACAAGTGCTAACGGGGGAAGTGAGGAGTCCGGTCTGTTCCGGCCACGCGTGTGAGTATGGGGGTCGTTGTCATATCAGGTTCGATCCTCTCTGTATGTTATGGTTGTTTTCCAATTTGGTTTCCAACCTTCCCTTTAGCTTAACCAAGGCTATTTTACTGACTCACGTCGGGCCACAGGGGCATACTATGTATGTTTGTTCGGTGTGCTTGGATCACTATATCCGAGACACCTTATGTTAAGTTATCCGTTCATTTAACGAGACGGTAACGAGTTATGTAATGAGCTATCATGAGACTGGCAACATTCTCTAGGCTGCAAGTGAACTGACAATGTTTGGGCCGGTTCATAAAGGGAACCGTACCCGTTATGTTATGTATTGTTGTTATGATGCAATATCGGTTGCGATGTTATTATGTGCACGTTGTAACGTGAAAAGTGTTATTATGTGTTGTCATGTGATGAATGTTATATGTTGTAAAATGTGGAGTATGTGGTTCATGGAAATGAATCCCAGTTTGTGATAAGAGGCGTTAAAGGATAACCCGATTAATGGGTAGTTGTCGTCTATTAAGGAAGTAGCTCCATTAGAGGAGAAACACTCTAGGGACAATGAATACCATGAGTGACTTATCAAGTAAGGATGTATATCCGTTGTTGAGCCCATTGAGGTGAAATGTTATGTGTTGTGTGTTTACAGTTGCATGCATGATTTGAATATAATCAACCGCATGCTAAGACGACAATTAGTTGTGCGTGGCCCGGTAGCATGTGGGCTGCGTGATTACCATACAGCAAAGGTGCTGAGCCCCTTGGGGGCCACCCTTTCTCTTCCCTTCCTATTTCAGGTACAAAGAGCTGGAAGCCGTTCGAGAGTAGGACGGGGTAGTCGTTGTACATGGGTAATCACTTAAGTTGTATATATGCAGTAGGTGTAGTAAGACCGAAATTGTTATCGGCATCAGTTTGTGAATATCGGTACAGGTGGAAGGTATGTTTTGTTGTTAATGGAAAGGGATAATAATGTGTAGACGCTCGGGATCTAGTCATCAGACCGGTACAATGTTTATGTAATAGCCTTGTTGGCCACGTGGGTGGTTAACGGCGTTGTAACACCAACGAGTTAGTAATGTGAAGTAGTATGTTTTCCGCTGCCAGGATGTGTTATGTGTGTTGTTGGATGGGGTGTTACAAAAGGTGGTATCAGAGCGAAGTATCGCTCTGAGACTGAATTACCGAGCTTAGGAAGTACCGAGTTAGGATTTTAGTACTTAGGGTAAGGGTGAGTGATAGCGTGAGAGATACGCTAGTTAGGTTACCAGTGTGTACTGGAAACCTACAAATCCAACCCGCCCTCCACAATCCCTGTATATAACTTGGGGAAACAACGCCCGAGAGATGGAAGTCCCCTCCTTACTCGGGAATACCCGATCTGGCTGTTATTAAACACCTCTAAAGGTACGGTGAACCTGTCATACGGTAGATCCTGAAAACTGGGAATCCTGGAGACGGTTCCCATCTAACAGTGTTAACGCATTTCATAGCGAAGAGTGAAGAATCAGTGTATAGAAGAATAGAATTTCCGGCAACCTGGGTCGACATGCCGAGCAGTCGAGGATAACCAGCTTGCAACGCACCAACCGGCAACGGGCAAGAAGTGGATTAATAAAACCGAGACAAGTGTCTACGGGACCACAGTTGATAAATAATACACCAACGGTATACCAACCGACAAAGGAAACAACGTAGTGCCCAAACAAGAGATAAGTCTCAGCAACCCGACAATGCGTGGAACGGGCCTACGAAGAGGAAACAATACAAAAAAATAGGGTCTTCTAGAATGGGATACACCCTAGTTAGTGATTATCATGTAAAGACAGTGAGAAGTCATCCGGAGGAATTATTATCAAGATGTAAGATCAAGTGAGGGCCAACAAGGCCACTGATGACAGTGCGGGTAAAAACAATACCAACTGGTATGTGTTAAACGATAGCCAGCTAGCATGGCGCACTGCCATAGCAAGTGTTTGCTATATAGGGCTGTTCGGGAAATTTATAACCACTACAAAGTACTTGGTAAAGTACCATAAAGTTAAATGTGATCGTCATAACAGTGGAAGGGCTGTTAGCCTAACCTCTGTAATTGTAAGTACACCAGTCAGCAAGAAGCTTAGACTTGGCTAAGGTAAGAAGATGTGTGAAACCATGAAAATTTTTCTTTAAACCCAGATTTATTCAAACTCCTTTCTTTTCAAAACCAGATTTTCTTTCAAACCAATACTTCTTTCTAACCTTCTTCTAAACCAAACCAGTAAAACCAAGGGCAGTTGATAAGAATTCAACAATGGATAAACTTTCCCTCGATTAAGTTCGGGAAGCATGGATGAATATTGTCACGGACAATATAAGGGAGTTGACAACAGAATACTTCACCTAGGCGTGTGACGGAACACGAGTGTACCAACTGAATTGTGGGACGACCGCACTCGATAGGAGCTTGTGGGCCTGACAGACCTACTTATGGGTTAGTTGGGTAAGTAGTAATGTATCAGTATGGTACCCCGCATATGTATACGAGTAGAATCCGAAACACGGGAAGTAGTCGACTTCGTACTACGGTCAGCAGTATAAGTCAAACAAGAGCTAAGGATTACAAGGAGTGGTTGAAGTTAAGGAACTCAGTCAAGTTAACGAGACTAAAAGGATTAGTGAATTCCTTTCAAGGTAATGTTTAAGAGTTAGGAAGTGCGAAGTGCACAAACTGTTATGTAAAGACATCACATATGTCTAAAGGATCCTTAGGGATAAACATGATAGCTGGAATGGAGACCCAGCCTGTGCATGGCAAAGCAGATGCCTAATGTGGACACATTAATGTGCAATGAACGGGATGAAACTCCCAGAAAGAGTACCTACACTACCAGGAAATGTTGATCCTCACAGGAGGAGATAATAAGCCAGTTAAAAACGTAAATGGCGTGGCTAACGGAATGCAACGACCTTGTCATGAAGCTCAATATAACATCCAAACCATGTAATGTTGTACAGAGAAGTACATGTGTGTGGACAGCCTACAATGAGCGCAGCTCAAGGCAAGTAAGGCTCATAAGCCACAAATAAAATGCGTTAAAACATTAGATTGATTGTACAAGTTTACGTTGTATAAGTGAATAAAGTGGTAAACGAACCACTGTACTAAGAGTGGGGATACCTCTCGATGCTGTGAAACCGCTGGAGCGGTAGTTATGTGAACCAAGCTCAAGAAATATGTTAAGGATGGACAATATTATTATTATTTGAGAGCAGTTAGTTTAGTAGTATGCGTGTATAAAGTGAAGCTCCGAGCTAAATAACGTCGGTTTGAGACTCGAGTGAGCAACGCTCAAGGAGCATTCGGTAGTCATCCAAATGAATGACGAACCATAATGTGAATAATGTAAGTATAGGTGTGGAAGTTAATGTGACAGTAAATACCATGTAAGTTATTGTTATGCAGTGAGTAAGAGCACGGTTCGCAGCTGGCGACCGTTGTATCAGTGTTATTGAGTAATAATGTGGCAGATAAGACCAGTTATGAGTTAAACTCAGTGAAGATGCAAGGTAAGCGACGTTAAACAGACTGGGCAATAAGCCAGTGGTAGGTACTATGTGATGAGGAACTTAGTGTGAATTCCATGGCGAATCGCATAAGGGATTTGCTGTCAAGAGTTTACGCCTCTGCACTCTGTATGACTGAGTGTTTTGGTATTGCACTTGCGCAGTAATGATCGAGTGGGATAGCTAGGAATTGGAAACATGTTAATTGTGGAGCAATAATGTTATAATGGCCGATGCATAGGAAATGCAAGGCCGCACTAATAAAAAAGTAGTTGTACAAAACCAAATGGGGAGATATGATTAACAGTAAGTGACTACAGTAGCACTAACTGCCAAATATCGGTATGGAATATACCCCAAATGTTGTAAATAGCTGAGAGAGCACTACACACTAGGTAGTAGCTCAATCTCAACCGACAATAAGTAGGAAGGAAACAAGTCAATCATTGTGAAATACGTAACAGTATATACAGTCAATTATTATGGAAGTGGATAGAAAGTTTATAACTCACCGAATTCGCTCACGGTAAGAGATACCACGCGTCGGTTGAGAAACCATTATTACCAAGATAAAGGTGATATATGGGAGGTGTACAATACAGTGAGAATAATGAATGGGGCAAACTAAGCCCTACAATTGTTAGAGTTGTGCAGCAAACGCTAGTGAACCAGTGAGTCAAGTGTACAATGTGCATAGTGAATATGAGTAAATGGCTAATTATTACGCCTAGAAGCCTAACGGCCAGAATCGAAACCCAACTAAGAGTTTAAACAAACTTCAATGAAATTCTTGGTTTAGGAACTAAACCGCCAGGAGGGTTAAGATCCTCTAATCGAATCCATTGTGTGATAGCCGCGTGGAAGTTAAAACACTTCACGACGGCAGAACATTTTAAACCATGTTTAGTGATTGATTACGTGGGGTAATCCCTTTTAAGGGCGGTCGAGCTCAACACTTAGTGTGTATTACCGACAAGTGTACGTGACTTATGTTATGCATAGCATAAAATAATTGTTTTGATGATTGGTGTGTTGTTACGTAAACATACCACATCTTCATGGTTTAATTGTGGTAATTGCGCACAGAGATTGCGAATACCATTTGATAAGTGTGTGTTGATTTACTAACAGTTGTGTGTGATAGTACAAGTGTGGAGTATAGAAACTCCCGGGGAACAAAAACCCCGACAGTGTATAAATGTGAAATGGTAGTTGTATTTTGATAAAATATATGTATATACATACTATATAGTGACTCATGGAAGGGTAATGAGACCGATATAACCTAATGAGGATAGTTCCCTAGGTAACAAGATTAAGTGAATGGAGGTAACTGATAGGCGGAGTTCTATTCCTTGGAGATGTATGATCATGATTAGAATGATAAAAGATAGAAAATTGGAAATGAGTGATTACTTGATACTTGAAATTGGAGTGGGAGGTGGAACTTGATTTTGCATGTGATCAACGGGAAGCCGAACACAAATTGGAGTGGAAGGATAGTTCAACACTGATGCTGATCACATCAGGGTTGGATAATTCTTGAAGCTCCCTATAAGTGGTCACAAATAACAACGCTAAGAAAGAAGCAAGAGCATAAGTTGGACTAGGAGTTGTGTGTGTTTTCAAAAGGATTTTCAATTGGTACTTATAAAACGTCGATAGATACTTTACAAAATTAAGTTCTCTTACTTAACCTCGCAAGGAAATTTTAATTTAAGTGATTGTTTTGATCTCCCAAAGGCACGGGTACGGAAGGTGTCCATCGCGACCGGGTTCTGCGGGATCACAGTGTATATCAAAGATATTTTTGATTGTTATACATGCTATGACATGTTGGGTGGTATGTGTAATAAATGTTATTTTGACTATGTGTCTAAATGTGTTGTTACATAGACCTATGTGTCTAAAAGTTGTTATGTATCAAGACCTATGTGTCTAAATGTTGTTATGTTTACCCGGACCAGAGAGTCTAAGGGTTGTTTTTATGTGCCAATATTTAAGATACCCGGGACACCATTGAGTCCGAGTTGTCATGTGAGTATGTTATGTTATGTATGGATGTGAATGTGTTACCCGACCATTAAGTCCGAGGTTGTGATGTAAAGTGTGTTTGGTTATGGAAGTTTTATTTCTATAAGTAATCCCCGATTCTAATCCAAGATGTGTGGGAAGTGTAAACTTCGAGGATGAAGTTCTTTTAAGGGGGTATTGAAATACCCCAAACCTGATATGTGGTTTAAATATTAAACTATGGAATGTAAAGGCTAAAAAGGGCCTTAGAAACATCAGTGAACAATTAAACCATAGTAAATGCAAAAGCACTAAGATACAGTTTGAGCAAAAACATGCTCTAAGCTAGAACTTGGTTACGACCCAAAGAGCCTACCACGACTTATAATATTCAATTATGATTAATAGGCTAATTAAGCCCTTAGGGAACTTTGGTAGACAGTTAAACCAAACAAAACGCAAGAAAATACCATAAAGTTAATAAGAGCAAAAATGTGCTCTAAGCTGGGATAATTTTGTATAAGACCTAATGGTCATACTATACCCTATAAATGTTAATGAACATATTAAATCAATTACCAAAGAAACCAAGCTTGAAAACAAGTTAAAACACAAAAAGTGCTTTAAGAGTTCTAAAGCACGTTTTTGAAAAATTGTCTTGTAAATGAGTTTGAATGGCTAAATGTCCATCATTACTCTTTAATTAACATGTGTACTATATAGTATCACATTTGGAAGTCTATATCAATGGGAAATCAAAAATTTCACATCTATGCCTTATTTTAAGTGAATAGTAACTTTAATAAGCTAGTTTGTAACATATGTTGTTATAAGTAATTAAATTGGTCAACAAAGACTATTATACCCCTCATGTAATAAAGGGGGCCGGTTTCCTTAAATGGGATGAGTCATCCCCCTTGTTAGTTTAATAAAGAAAGTAAATCTTATAAAGTAAAGTACTATTTTTGCTTTATACATAAATATCTTAACAAAAGCAAACTTACCTCCTCATTCTCTTCTTTCCTTTCATTTCCCACGGTGGCCATCGTCTTCCTCCTCTCTCCATCGGTTTCCAACAGCACCATCTCATTCTTCATCTTCCTTCACTTGTAACTTATGACTCCATGCTCCAAATTCAATTTCAAGACCACCAATCTTCTAGTTGGAGCAAGCTCTACACTTCTATCTTTTCAAATCTTCAAGAACTCAATTTTGGTGCCATGGAGATTCACCATGGAAGGAGCTCAAGCTCACCTTTTCACATATTATTGTTCTCCTTTGCTTCAAGGTAAGGAAACTCAAAGAAAAATGATGTTTCCTTCATGTTTCGTGTTGTCCGAAAATTCACCTCACAATGGTGTCTTTATCTTGCTTGTTTTAGCTTCATTTAAATCTTCCAAGGGCTAGGAGGAGTCCTCTCTTGATACTTATTCAAGCTCTCTTCCAATTCCAAAGGTAAAACAATTACCTTAATGTTAAGATAATATATGTAACTAGGGTTTACAATGAGATGAAGCTTAAAGCTTGTATACTCATTATATTATTTGTATAATGTTTAGAAGTTGACAAGCAACTAAAAGCCTTGCCGATTTAGTCAAGGAAACAAGAAAGAAGTTTGTGAGGAAAAGAGGTAAATATGCTATCTCAATGTAGTTTAAAGTCTTAGGAGAAATGAGCTTGTATTGCTTACGAAAATGATTTAAGGAGCCAACGGTGAATGACCTAGTAAAATGCTCTCAAGGGAACTATTAAAGGGCATATGTGTTGTTGAGTGTATTTGCAGGTTAAAGGCAAATACAATGTGGGAAATTTAGTGTTTATGATTTATGCATCTTAAGGGCCTAAGAGCCATGTTATTTAAGGGCCTAAGTGCCAAGCAATTAAGTTTATGCACTATATTGTGATGTAGTGTAAATTTGGTGAAGTTATGTGTGTGGGAATACTCTTGATGGATTTTAGGTGTTCTTGAATGAAATAAAGTAAAAACCTAAGTGTTTGGATGTGAGTATATACAATAGAAGCTATGGCAAAAATTGGAAAATGTGTAAGATTTTTTAAGTGTTTAAGTAAGTTTTGGTGAACTAGGAAGTGTTAAAGGTGAACAAATGTTTTACTTGGGAAGAAAACATGTACTAAGGCGAGTTAGAGTGATGCAAGGAGTAGGTATTGGAAGTTCTAGGAATTCAATGTGTGTTTTTGAGAATGTTGATGTACAAGGAAGAAATGATGTTTAGGTAAGATATGAAAAGGAGATTTAGTTAGTAAGAAAAGAAGTTTGAGAGATGATGTTAAGGTGTAGAGGAAACACTTGGTATAGTGGTTATTATAAGTGAAATACCACCTAGAAATCTTAAGGAGAAACATTCCAAGTGCTAGGAATTTTGTAAGGAATTTGTGAATGATAAGATGGTTTTGGTGTGTGATTTAAGGAGTTTAGTACATGGCTAAAGATGTGTTTGAAGTGCCCAAATGAGGTTTGGACATATTAGGATACATGAGGTGAAGTTTGGAGTTAAATGGGCAATGGAAAATAAGGGTCAGGAGCAGACCGACCTTGCGACCGAACTTGCCAAGGTCGGTCGAGCCCAGTTTACCCTGCGAGAATTGGTTTCTGGAATGGACCGACCTTGGGGACCGGACTTGCAAGGTCGGTCGGGCTTGTATTTTGTGTACGGATTAAGTTGCTGGAATCGACCGAACATGGGACCGGACTTGGCAAGTTCGGTCGGGCCTGAATTTTCAAAGGGAAGAAACTCTCGGGAATGGACCGAACATGCGAACGAACTTACAAGGTCGGTCGGAGTAGAAATTTTGACGGTAATGTGTTCTGGAATGGACCGACCTTGTGCAAGGTCGGTCGGTAAGGTCGGTCTGACCAAAAACATTGTTTAAGGTTATAAAATGATATGTAATGATGGGGATTGATTAGTAATGATGTTATAAGGTTGTTAAAGACATGTTAGGTGAGTTATAATGACAATTGGTGAGGGAAAAGTTGTATCAAAATGTAAAAGTAAAACAAGTTAAAATGTAAAGTTATGTAACGAAGTTAACGGGGAGAAGTGATAAGCATTAGACATTAAATAATCATGCTACCCCGATGTTAATAAAAGTGCATGTAATGTTATCAGTTGTTCGAGAATTGCTCGAGGAACATAAGTGGACGTGGTAAAGTGGACTCCGGTGACAGGTATGGTTTTCTTGCAACCTGTGTCCTACCGGATTACACCGGCTTGTATGCCAACGTGTTTTTCTGTGTGTTTGCCACGTTATAAGATAAATCATGAAACAAATTTACAGTCGTTATTGTTGAGGTATGTTAACGTGCCGATACCGGTAACCTCGAATGCGCTTGAAGGGCTAGTTAATCACTATTAGGTAAACGTAAGAGAATGGTATCCGGTGATAACGTTTCCGACCTAAGGAACGTTCTAACCACGGCTATGCGTGAGTTAGTTATGTGATGTTTGTGTGTGATGTTTGTGTGTGATGTTGTGTGTGAATGGATGACTCTCCCTTCCCTTGTGTGTGTCTAACAAGATTTAACCCAATGTTGTGATTGTTTAATTAAGTTCAATGTTGAACTTCTAACAAGTGCTAAGCCCCTTGGGGGCCACCCTTTCTCACGCATACCAGCAAAGGTGCTGAGCCCCTTGGGGGCCACCCTTTCTCTTCCCGTCCTATTTCAGGTACAAAGAGCTGGAAGCCGTTCGAGAGTAGGACGGGGTAGTCGATGTACATGGGTAATCACTTAAGTTGTATATATGCAGTAGGTGTAGTAAGACCGAAATTGTTATCGGCATCAGTTTGTGAATACTCGGTACAGTTGGAAGGTATGTTTTGTTGTTAATGGAAAGGGATAATAATGTGTAGACGCTCGGGAATCTAGTCCATCAGACCGGTACAATGTTTATGTAATAGCCTTGTTGGCCACGTGGGTGGTTAACGGCGTGTAACACCAACGAGTTAAGTAATGTGAAGTAGTATGTTTTCCGCTGCAGGATGTTGTTATGTGTTTGTTGTTGGATGGGGTGTTACAAAAAGGTGGTATCAGAGCGAAGTATCGCTCTGATGACTGAATTACCGAGCTTAGGAAGTACCGAGTTAGGATTTTAGTACTTTGGGTTAAGGGTTGAGTGATAGCGTGAGAGATACGCTAGTTAGGTATTACCAGTGTGTACTGGAAACCTACAATATCCAACCCGCCCTCCACAATCCCTGTTATATAACTTGGGAAACAACGCCAGAGAGATGGAAGTCCCCTCTTACTCGGGAATACCCGATCTAGCTGTTATTAAACACCTCTAAAGGTACGGTGAACCTGTCATACGGTAGATCCCGAAAACTGGGAATCCTAGAGACGGTTCCCATCTAAACAGTGTTAACCGTATTTCATAGCGAAGAGTGAAGAATCAGTGTATAGAAGAATAGAATTTCCGGCAACCTGGGCCGACATGCCGAGCAGTCGAGAATAGAACTAAAACCATAAATACATCATACACAATACCGAGTATTTAATTACCTTACATCACTGTAAAGTGACAATATACCGTCACTATAATAACCACGGAACCAAAACATAACGCCACGGGAGCACAGGCGCATCCCGGGCCTATCGTCCAAAATAACCAAAAGTATGACATGACCTAGATCTACAACCACTCTGCTTCTTCGATCCTCATCCTGCAATAAAAATATGGAGCCCCCGAGGGGGTCAGCAACCCTTGGCTGGTATGGTTAACGCGTAGCCCATCGGCTACCGGGATACGCGCAACTATTTGTCATGATAACACGGCATTCATTTTAACATACAATATATACATATGGCATAGCAAAAACATTGCATAGCACAACAACACACACTTAGTGAGAACGTATCACTTAACAACAAACCAAGAAGGTTAGTCAACATCATAAGCCTAGAGAATGGTTCACCATCATGTTAAGCTTGTTACACAAACTCATTACCGTTCTGTTAGTCGAACGAGTAACTTAACTCACAGATGGATCGGATATTGTGACCCAAAGACACCACACAAACACATGTTCCCACTAGACCGATCATAAGTCAGAATAGGTAAGCTTTGGAGGAAGCTAATGGGAGATCGAACGCCAAATAAAGGAGAACAATCTTAACATTATAAGAGTCGAATCTGATACAGATATCTACTCTTATACATACACGCGTGACCGGACAACCGGATTCCTCACTCCCCAGTTAGCACTCGTTAGAAGTTTAATGTTGGAACTTAATAACAAATCACAACATGTGGTTAAGTCTTGTTAGACACACACAAGGGATATGAGTCACACCTTAGCATCACAATTATATAAACAACTGTAAACTCGTTACATGACTTAAGTCTTACAAGGTCATAAACACACAGAAAAACAAACAGCACACAAGCCGGTGTAAACCGGTAGGCAACAGACTGCAAGAAAACCATACCTTGGTCCTTGCTTCTTTTGTTTTCCTCCGTAGGCAACTCCTATACGCATTTAGTAACGTCGGTTAATTAACTTATTAAATCTCCGGTTACTAAGCATCTTACATGATTATATGACAAGCTTTAGTGCCTAAACTTTCCCTTGATTACCTTCATTATACCCCCTAGGTGCATCTACTTAAGCCACTCTTTGTTTGTTTTTTTTTACAAGTTTTGGTCCGACCGACCTTACTGACCGACCTTACACAAGGTCGGTCCATTCCAGAACATATTACCGTCAGAAAATTCTACTCCGACCGACCTTGCAAGTTAGGTCATCAAGGTCGGTCTATTCCCGTGAGTTTTTTCCTCTTTGAAAATTCCGGCCCGACCGATCTTGACAAGTTCGGTCCCAAGATCGGTCGATTCCCGAGACTCTCTTACGTACAAAGATTTAGGCATGACCGACCTTATAAGTTCGGTCCCAATGTCGGTCTATTCCAGAGACTTAATCCGTACCATAAATCCTTGCCCGACCGACCTTGCAGGTCCGGTCCCCAAGGTCGGTCCATTCAAGAGACCATTTCCCGCAGGGTAAACTGGGCTCGACCGACCTTGCAGGTCCGGTCCCCAAGGTCGGTCTGCTCCAGACCCTTGTTTTTAATTGCCCCTTTAACTCCAAACTTCACCTCATAGTGCCCTAGTATGTTTTAACCACATTTGGCACTTCAAACACCCTTTAAGACATCCATTAAACTCCTTAAATCATTCACCAAAAACCTCCTCAAGATTACACAAATTCTTATACAGAGGTTAGCACATGCAATGTTTTTCACTAAGTTTTCATGTGGTGTTTTATACCTATAACTACCACTAGTCCCAAATGTTCCCTCACTACTACAACATCATCTCCCAAGCATCTTTTCTTCCTAACCAAACTCCTTGAATATCTCTACAAGTTTATAGCTCCTTCATGTAACACATCACTTCTTCCTTATTCACCAACACTCATTTTAAACACCGAAAACTTCTTATACATCATCTAAATTTCGACATGGGTTCTCCTAGCATCTTGTTACACCAAAACACAAAGTTTTCACCATTAAACATTCAAGAACACTTAAATCCATCAAGAGCATTCTTATACACAAAACTTCACCAAACTTACACTACATCACAATATAGTGCATTATTTAAATTGCTTGGCACTTAGGCCCTTAAATAACATGGCTCTTAGGCCCTTAAAGTGCATAAACCATAAACACAGAATTTCCCACAATATATTGCCTTTGACCTTCAAATACATACAACAACACATATGCCCTTTAATAGTCTCCTTGAGAACATTTACTAGGTCATTCACCATTGTCTCCTTAAGTAGTTTTAATAAGCCACATAAGCTCATTTCTCCCAAGACTTTAAACTACATTAGGTTAACACATTTACCTCTTTTCCTCACAAACTTCTTTCTTGTTTCCTTGACTAAAATCAGCAAGGCTTTAGTTGCTTGTCAACTTCTAATCAATATACAAGCAATATAATGAGTATTCAAGCTTCATGCTTAGTCTCATTGTAAACCCTAGTTACATATATTGTCTTAAAACATTAATATAGTTGTTTTACCTTGGTAATGGAAGAGAGTTTGAATATGTAGCAAGAGAAGACTCCACCAAGTCCTTGAAAGGTTGGAATGAAGCAAGAACAAAGCAAGAGAATGAACACCATCAATGGTGATTTTCGGTCAACTAACAAAACAAGAGGAAATGTTGTTTTTATTTGAGTTTCCTTACCTTGAAGCAAAGGAAAACAATAAAATGTAAAAAGATGAGCTCAAGCTCCTCCCATGGAGATTCCTCTTGGCACCGAAATGGAGCTCTTGGAATTCTAAGAAGACAAGGTTGGAGAGCTTGATGAGACTAGAAGAATGGTGGTCTTAGTTTTTGATTTGGTAAATGGAGCTAAGAGAAAATGGCAATGGAAGATGAAGTATGGTGTGAGATCTGTAGCTAAACCGTGAATGGAGGAAGAAGAGAGGTTGGAGACGTGGGAAATGAAGCGGGAAAGAAGAGAATGAAGGTAAGTTTGCTAGTTTAGATATTTAAGTAGTAAAGCAAATAGTACTTTCTACTTTATTACTTTACTTAACTTATTTTTGTTTAAGTGTGGTAAGTCATCAAGAAAACCGGCCCCAATATTATAATAAGGGGTATTTTAGTCTTTGTTGACCAATTGTCCCACTTATATTGACATATGTTATAAACTTGATAATTTGGTTACTACTCACCAAAACAAGGCACATATCTGTGAAATTTTTGATTTCCCATTGATTTAGACTTCCTAATGTGATACTAAGTAGTACACATGATAATTAAAGAGTAATGATGGACATTTAGCCACTCAAAACCCATTTACAAGACAATTTTTCAAAAATGTGCTTTAAGACTCCTTAAAGCACATTTTGTGTTTTAACTTGTTTTCAAGCTTGGTTTTCTTTGGTAATTGGTTTAATATGTCCATTAATATATAAATAAGGTCTTGGTAAGCTCATTAGGTCTTAGCCAAGACTATCCCAAGCTTAGAGCACATTTTTGCCCAAATTGACTTTAAGGTAATTAATTGTGTTTTCTATGGTTTAAATTGTTTACTAATGTTTCTAAGACACTTTTTAGTCTTATTATACCATATTTTAATGTTTAAACAACATACTAAGGTTTGGGGTATTTCAGATAAGCAATAGTAGACCCTAAACGGGTGTTAAACTCTAGTGATCACTATGCGTAACCTGCTGGAACGAATGCAAACCAGGGTTTACTAAACAATGTATCATTAATAATCACACTCTCATTTATTACTGTATTTTAATTAATCTCCTGGAGATCTAATCTCATTATGGGAGAACTCATTTTATTGGATGCCCATAGGTCTTACACATACCTAGAAGTCTGCTAGGTGATATTCAAAGGTCGAATCATCGCTCTAGAGACGGTTATTACCGGGTCTCTAAACTAAGTTCCTCACTTAGTGCAGTTAGGAGTATTTTACTCTCACAAGATGATAATTGGAGTCTCTCCTAATAGTTCATAATAGTTAGGTGATAATTGGTATCACAAGTCTGAACGATGTACGCACACAGTTAATAAACGCTTTGGCTATTGGAAAACATAAACACTGTAACACCCCTACTAATCACTTAACAATAACTGAAATCACAGCGGAAAAACAACTAAACAATAAATAAACGTTTCGGTGCTACAACGCCGTTAACCACCCACGTGGTTAACAAGGAAGAATAAATACAAGTGTACCGGTCTGATGATCAGACTCCCGAGCATTAGGTACTAACAACCATATATACATAACCAACTTACCGAGTATTTAATACAAACCGTCACTGTAAACTGAACAAATAAACTCCACTGTCAACTGTAAACGACCGTCACTGTAACACAAACGGTACCAAAATATAATGCCACGGGAGCACAGGCGCATCCCGGGCCTACAGTCCAAAATAATCAAAAGTATGACATAACCTTGATCTAGAACCTCTCTGCTTCCTCAATCCTCATCCTGCAGTAAAAATATGGAGCCCCCGAGGGGGTCAGCAACCCTTGGCTGGTATGGTTAACGCGCAGCCCATCGGCTATCGGGATACGCGCAACTAATTGTCATGATGACATGGCATTCATTTTAACATATAACATATACATATGGCATAGCAACAATATTGCATAGCACAACCTCACATACATAGTGGATACACTTTCCACAAAAACAAACCCAGAAGGTTAAACAACATAAGAAGCCTAGAGAATGGTTCACCCTCATGTTAAGCTTGTTACACACACTCATTACCGTTCTGTTAGTCGAACGAGTAACTTAAGTCACAGATGGTTCTGATATTGTGACCCGAACACACCACACAAACACATGTTCCCACTAAACCGATCATAAGTCAGAATAGGTTAGCTTTGGAGGAAGCTAACGGAAGATCGAACGCCAAATAAAGGAGAACAATCTTAACATCATAAGAGTCGAATCTGATACAGATATCTACTCTTATACTTACACGCGTGACCAGACAACCGGATTCCTCACCCCCAGTTAACACTCGTTAGAAGTTCACTGTTGGAACTTGATAACAAATCACATCATGTGGTTAAGTCTTGTTAGTCACACACAAGGGGTATGAGTCAGACTTAAACAATACAATAATATGAACAACGGTAAACTCATTACATGATTTAAGTCTTATAACGTCATAAACACTCAGAAAAACAAACAACACACAAGCCGGTGTAAACCGGTAGGCAACAGACTGCAAGAAAACCATACCTCGGTCCCTGCTTCGATTGATTTTCACCGTAGGCCACTCCTATACGTAATTAAGAATGCCGGTTAATTAACTTACTTAACTTCAAATTTACTAAGTGTTATCATGGTTATATGACATGTTTTAATGCCCAAACTAATCCTTGATTACTTACATTATACCCCCTAGGGTTAACTACTTAAGCCACACTTTGTTTGTTTTTTTTTACATGTTTTGGTCCGACCGAACTTACCGACCGACCTTACACAAGGTCGGTCCATTCCAGAACACGTTACCGTCAAAAATTCTTCTCCGACCGACCTTGCAAGTACGGTCACAAGGTCGGTCTATTCCCGAGAGTTTTTCCCCTTTGAAAACTCAGGCCCGACCAATCTTGACAAGTCTGGTCGCAAGGTCGGTCGATTCCCGAGACTCACTTACGTACAAAAATTTAGGCATGACCGACCTTGTAAGTCCGGTCCCAAGGTCGGTCTATTCCAGAGACTCAATCCGTACTAAAAATCCATGCCCGACCGACCTTGCAAGTCCGGTCCCCAAGGTCGGTCCATTCCAGAACCATTTCTCGCAGGGTAAACTGGGCTCGACCGACCTTGCAGGTCCAGTCCCCAAGGTCGGTCTGCTCCAGACCCTTGTTTTTAATTGCCCATTTAACTCCAAACCTCACCTCATATATCCTAGTATGTTCTAACCTTATTTGGGCTCTTCAAACACACCTTAAGACCTCCATTAAACTCCTTAAATCATTCACCAAAACCCTCCTCAACATTACACAAGTTCTTATACAAAGGTTAGCACATGCAATGTTTTTCACTAAGTTTCTATGTGGTGTTTCATACCTATAACCTCCACTATTCCCAAATGTTTTCTCACCACTACAACATCCAAGAACACTAAAACCCATCAAGAGAATTCTTATACACAAAACTTCATCAAACTTACACCACATCACAATATAGTGCATAATTTAAATTGCTTGGCGCTTAGGCCCTTAAATAACATGGCTCTTAGGCCCTTAAAGTGCATAAACCATAAACACTGAATTTCCACAATATATTTGCCTTTGACTTGCAAATACACTCAATAACACATATGCCTTTTTACTAGTCTCCTTGAGAACATTTTACTAAGTCATTCACCATTGGCTCCTTAGATCATTTTAATAAGCAACATAACTTTAAACTACATTAGGTTAGCATATTTACCTCTTTTCCTCACAAACTTCTTTCTTGTTTCCTTGATTAAAATCGGCAAGGCTTTAGTTGCTTGTCAACTTCTAAACATTATACAAATGATAAAATGAGTATACAAGCTTTATGCTTCATCTCATTGTAAACCCTAGGTTATACATTGTTTTAAAACATTAAGATAGTTGTTTTACCTTGGTATTTGAAAGAGAGTTTGATTATGTAGCAAGAGAGGACTCCACCTAGTCCATGAAAGGTTGGAATGCAGCTAGAACAAAGCAATATAAAGAACCCCATCAATGGTGATTCTCGGTCAACATACAAACATGAAGGAAATGGAGTTTTTATTTGAGTTTCCTTACCTTGAAGCAAAGGAGAACAATAATATGTGAAAAGATGAGCTCAAGCTCCTCCCATGGAGATTCCTCTTGGCACCGAAATGGAGCTCTTGGAATGTTGAGAAGATAGGAATGAAGAGCTTGATGAGACAAAGAGAATGGTGGTCTTAGTTTTTGATTTGGCAATGTGAGCTAGGAATTACAAGAGGTCAAAGATGATATATGGTGGTGGTACTATTGCAAAACCGTGAATGAGAGAAAGAAGCAAGGTAGAAGGGAGGTTGGAGGCGTGGGAAATGAAGAGGGAAAGAAGAAATGAAGATAAGTTTGTTTTGAAGATATTTAAGTAGTAAAGCAAATAGTTTTTTACTTTAGCTCTTTACTTAGCTTATTTTTTTTTGTAAGTGTGGTGAGTCACTAAGAAAACCGGCCCCCATATTATAACAAGGGGTATTTTAGTCTTTGTTGACCAATTGTCACACTTATAATGACATATGTTATAAACTTGCTTATTTTGTTACTATTCACAAAAACAAGGCACATAGTTGTGAAATTTTTGATTTCCCATTGATTTAGACTTCCTAATGTGATACTAAGTAGCACACATGTTAATTAAAGAGTAATGATGGACATTTAGCCATTCAAAACCCATTTACAAGACAATTTTTCAAAAATGTGCTTTAAGACTCCTTAAAGCACATTTTGTGTTTTAACTTGCTTTCAAGCTTGGATTTCTTTGGTAATTGGTTTAATATGTTAATTAGTATATAAATAAGGTCTTGGTAAGCTCATTAGGTCTTAACCAAGCTTATCCCAAGCTTAGAGCACATTTTAGCCCTAATTGACTTTAAGGCATTTATTTGTGTTTTCTATGGTTTAAATTGTTTACTAATGTTTCTAAGACTATTTTTAGTCTTAATACACCATATTTAAATGTTTAAACAACATACTAAGGTTTGGGGTATTTCAATCTACCCCCCTTAAAAGAACTTTGTCCGCAAAGTTCATACTTCCACATATCCTAAATATTAGAAAAGGACACGGGAATTCTCATAAAACAATATCTTCATAACAACATTAACAACATACTTACATAACATTGGACACAAGGTCCATACAACAACATCATTCAGACACAACGGTCTGTAACATAACAACATAACATAGACGATGTATTTAAATACACGTCGTACACACATAACCGAAACGGCTCTACCCCCCTTAAAATAGGGGTACACCCAGTACCCTATACATACAAATACTAAGAAGTAAACAACGACGGGTACTTCACCTTCATCTTATCTTCCAGCTCCCAAGTGGCCTCCTCAACGTCCTGGTTAGACCAGAGAACCTTCACTAGTCTCACTAACTTATGGTGAGTGTCTCGAGTCTAAGTATCCAGAATCGGTACCGGAGTCTCCACTGATCGCATGGTCAGCTCTAAGGTTAGCCTTTCAGGCTGAAGTACATGATACGGATGAGACATATATTTCTTCAACTGGGACACATGAAATACATCATGTACCTTGCCCAGCTCGGCGGGTAAATCAAGTCTGTAAGCTACCGGGCCGATCCGCTCCGTCACAACATAAGGCCCCACATATTTCGGGCTCAACTTGCCTTTCTGGCCAAAACGAAATACTCCCTTCATGGGGGATACTCTAAGAAATACCTGATCGCCCACGGCGAACTCCAGGTCACGTCTACGCACATCGGCGTATGATTTCTGCCTATCCTGAGCTGCCTTCATGTTAGCCCGGATTTGGCGTACTTTTGCTTGAACTTGTTCCAGATACTCTCGTCCTATAATGACCGTCTCACTCGACTCATCCCAGCATAATGGCGTGCGGCAAGGTCTACAGTACAAAGCCTGGAAGGGAGACATCGTGATCGAAGCATGGTAAATGTTGTTGTAACTAAACTCAATCAGATGTAACTTATCAATCCAGCTGGTCTGAAAGTCAAGTGCACATGCACGTAACATATCCTCATGTGTCTGGATGGTGCGCTCACTCTGACCATCAGTCTGTGGGTGGAACGCTGTACTTAGCTTCAGCTCGGTACCAAGTGCTTCTCGTGTGGATTTCCAATACCTTGAAAGGAATCTGGTATCCCTATCAGACACAATTGTTTTTGGTACCCCATAATGTCTTACAATCTCTCTGTCGAAGAGCTCTGCTAGTTTTGCCAATTTCCAGGTGTCCTTCATCGGTATGAATCGAGCCACCTTGGTCAGTCGGTCAACAACAACCCAAATCATATTCAGACCTCCCCTTGTAGGCGGAAGCCTGAAAATACATAATTGGTCCCTAAAATCTCACAAAGGTATAGAACACCGAGAGTTTATAGTGGTTCGGCCAATAATCCGGCTTACATCCACTTCTAGATGATATCTCCATTCCCTTCTTTGGTATTACAACTTTAGAGAGTTTTCTAGTGTTTTCTCTCTCTTCTAATGATGTCCTTACAAATGAGTCCCCTACCTCTATTTATAGACTTTCTAGGGTGAAGTCTATCTCTTAATCTTTGTACATGTGGTATTACCTTATTGGAGCAACCCTCCTATTTTTGGCACTTTTCTCCTTGTAGAGCCTTCCGGTCCCAAAGTGTGGGACGCGGGATCCGGTCATGGGGCACGGGGCCGAAATATGGGTCTCAGTCATAGAGTGTGGGCCGGAATACGGGACCCGATCATGGAGTGCGGGGCCGGAATACAGGACCAGGTCATGCGGCCTAGGACCCGTATTGATGCTTGGTGCCCAAATTGGAGCCTGAACAGGGTCCTGAAGGAGGCTCATGGTCTGGGCCGGGGTCTAAGGTGTGGACCGCTTTGACCTTTTGTCTTCGTCACATTCTTGCCCTTCTCATCAGTCCCACAAGTTCTACTTTTTGGCACTTAAAAAAGTGGAACTTATAAAAAGAGAGATAAAAATTTACATTTTTTTCTTTCTCCTATCTCCTAGTCCCACAAGTTCTTTTTCTTTAGCTTTTACAAATAAACATGAACTTACAAAAAGTCGGTACAATTAGTACAATCAAAAGTCCCACAAGTGTCTTTCTTCTAGATCTGACAAATTGGAAATTCAGGGACACAAATCTTTGAGATAATATATTTTCCCAACTTTGCTTATGCTAGCCAAAGGATGGTACTTGTGATTCAAGTATGGTGCGGCGTCCCACACCTAACAATGCACCCATTACAGGCGACCAGAGCTCCTGATGGGGCCAGAGATGGGGTTTTTGTTGGCTCGATGGCTGGGTTTCATTTCAACCCAAAGTGTTACTTTTCAAGGCACAAGTGCCTGCAGCTCATTGGCCGGTGCGGTGCTTTTTTACTTTCAAGGCATGATAGCCTGCGGCTCGTTGGCCGGTGCTTTCTTTTACTTTCAAGGCATGATAGCTGCGGCTCGTTGGCCGGTGCTTTCTTTTTCTTTCAAGGCATATAGCCTGCGGCTCGTTGGCCGGTGCTTTCTTTTCTTTCAAGGCATATAGCCTGCGGCTCGTTGGCCGGGTGTTACTTTTCTCCATGGATATGCAACTTTATGCAGAAAGTCCATAGGTAGGTGTTACTTTCTTGGCTCGAAGGCCGGGCATGAGTTTCAGCCCTTATCTTTATACTTCTCTTGAATGCCTCAGGGGGTGATCAGTCCCCTGGTAAAAGTACCTGCACTTTCTTTAAGGTTTAATTAGTGCTTTTCAGATTATAAAATCACAACCTGGTAGCCATAAACCCCCCCCCTCTTTCATGACCGTGAGCATATTATGATAGGAATGCAATTGTCAGAGGGGTTCGTCCAAAATTGTTACTATCCTATCATTCAGTAGATATAAAAGCACAGTATTACTGTCTTCTTTGAAACAGCAAGGGATTGTTTATCTCAAACAACCCTATTAGTCATGATAGTGCAGAAACATTTGGCCAGTCCATTAAAAAATAACTTTCATAGTACGTAATATAGTGCAGATTTCAACAGATTATTCAACACTAGATCAATGTAGAAGCTGCTGTAAAGAGCTATTCAAATCTTAATTATGTAAGCAACAGTAAGCCCCAAGTGGCTCCATAACAGCTCAAAGATATGAAAAGGCATGATGTCTTAATATGGAATTTTGAACAGCAGTGAATTTTAAGAGCAGAAAGCTGAAGCATGATCAATCTATATATTTTTTCCTTTGCGGTTTTCAAGATTTTAGAAGAACGTAGAACAAAAAGTAGGCACTTGAGTAGAAGAAGATTTAGTAATTTGGAGAGCTTAAGGTGCAGCCAAATATTGCACTAGAAATGAACAGAGATTCTGTGGTAGTAATCAGAGGAGTAATGCAGGAAAAACTGATTGTAAAAGGTTTAACTTAAACCTTATAGTTGCAGGCTTCCAAAGGATCGCAGTTTCGAGTGAAATTGAGAGCAAAGTAAACATGTCATTTCTGTTGCCCTCCTGAACATTATACCTGTAGCTCAAAGCCTTTTCACAGTTTTGAAAAATTCTTTAACACAAGTCATGTAAATAGTAGTGTCATCTTTGTTTTTACAAAAGGCTGAAGCAAAAAGATTTTGTGCTACTGTAGGTACTATTTAAGGCACATGGTAACAATTCAAATACTCGTAATTTTCAGAAAGACATAATATATAACTGAAGTTGTACTGTTTAGTGAAGAAAATTTGAAGTTGGTACTTTTGTTAGCAGCAAAGCCGGAGCATTACTTACTTGTGGTATCAAACAGACAAAATTTTAGATTTTAATGTAAAAATGAACCAGGTTCCACAGGTACCAAACTTCTCTTCATAGCAGGAGCTACCAAAGGATGATTTTCAGCTCTCGGAAAAGAACATAAGGCACAGTATAAGATTTGGTAAAAATCGGACTTATATAGTTGCCCTCACAGACCATATAGCAGAGATGAACAGAGGCATAATTTCCCAGAGTAAGATTAACTGGACTTAGAAGCCTAACCAGACTGACCAAAGTTATAAGCGAAAACTTGGTCATAAAACTTTTCCTCCAATTCAAAGTAATAGCGCAGAAGGCAGTATATGCGGTAATCAAGGAATCTGTTTGCACATTTCCAGCAAATCAAGAGTCTGTGATAGTAGGCTTTCATATAGTGGTGTTCAGCAGAAAATGTTTCTTTTGAGAAAAGTGCAACAGCAGGTAATAATTCTTTTTTTTGATGATAGTTCAGAGAAAACACACTTTAATGACCAATGTAACAGTTCAAAATTCAGGTCACTATCGACCACAAAAAACAGATCAATTCATTGCGGCTGACTATTCAGATTATATCTGCTGTAAACAGCTGAATGTGTTGGCAGATTAGAAGTTCAAAAACTACTACAATGGGCATGACTAGTGGGATAATTAGAATCAATAACACTAGGGAGACCATACTAGCAATACTTACTCTAAAGAAGAAGTCTGAAGCAAAGCTTTTGTTTTTGCCAAGAAAATATGTTATGTTAGCAAAGAGCTGTAGTAAAATGACATATTTCGTGATTGACCAAACCACATAATACACAGCTCAAGACAGGAGTAAAGCATCCAAAGAAAATTTTTAGGTCATGAGTGCCACATCAGTATAAAGACTGGGTTTGGATTAAAATTTTTTATGGGTGGAGTCCATAAACAATGCTGATCACAAAATTGGAAAACTGTGTCAGGAAATGAATAACACAGAGAGAAAAAACTGAGTTAAACAGTATATGACTTAACAGACCTTCGTTCATGCTCTTATTAGTATATCATTTTAATCATTCTAAAGTCTCAACTTGTTCACCGAATACCCCCGGTTAGAAATGCATAGCTGTTCCAGGTTAAATCAGATTAAAAACTTCAGTTAAAACGGATAAGTAATGGCATTTGAATATGAGAGACAAAAAACAGTTTTGAACCGGGTTTTTTTTTTGAAGCAAGAAACAGAAGCAATGAACATCTTCCTGAAAGAAAAATCAATCCTGGAACTAAAAAGGCCTTATCACCCTAAGCTGCACAAATTATGTAGTTTATAGGAATTGACATAGATATATTCAGCAAAAGTATATATACACAGAAAATTAAAGCCATCTTCTAAGATAACTAAGCTAGCTTTCTGTAAGCTCCAAACGCATTTTTGATTCAGCCAAATTGACCGTGACAAGTGTAGATATGGTAATAAGGCATTTTTCTGGATCCAAAAATGTTCAGACTGTACACTCTCAAGTAGTATGGATTGTATCTTTTAGAAATCAGGAAACACAAGTTTTAACAGGAGACAACCATGCTTGACCAACCATAGATAATAAGTTATTATTTGAAGTTTGATGAACTTATCTTTAGCAAACAGCAAGAGGAATTGCTGTCTGGAAGTGTCTGAGATGCTCTTTGACAGTATCATCGGTTTCTTCGGCAAAAAAGATCAATATCCACAGATGCTGAATGTGCCATTTTCAACTCTACATTTACCAGAGCTTCTGCGAGCTTGAATTTGTATCTAAGTCTGATCCGCATTTTGAACACTTAGTTTTGGACGCTTCATGGGCCGGGACTGAACATGACGGCTTGTGTTCTGGCCGGAACCACGACGCCATGTGAACATTCGTCATGTAGCAGCTTCATGTATAATGGCCTAAAAGCATAACAGAAGACTATAAACTACTGAGGAGGCTTGTTATCTAATTGGTACGAAACCAAAATGAAATGGAAAGTTAGTTTAACAACTTAGATTGAAGGTTCTACTCATGTTTATATGTCTGCATAAATACAGAAAAACTCTGAAGCAATCTTAATCATTTCCTACGAAACTGACTTGTGTGGCACATGCAATAGTAATATAAAGCTCAAAAATAGAATGATAGAAACAGTAAAGAAATCTAAAAGTTGGCACCCATATAAGAAGTATTTTGAATGAATAAACCTAATAGTAAATATAATCTAGACAATGCCAATTGTAAAATAGCCGTAAGGACCAAGGCAAACCAAAGTAAGCATTCATCATAGACTTGTTAAGCTGAAGCATACAGATACAGCGATGCATAATAACATGATTTCATGAAAACAGGAATATTCAGAGGCATAAAAAGCCAGAATTGATGCTTTAAATAAGGTACGAAGCATTGGTATAAGAGCTGTGGAAAAAGTGTTTCGTAACAGCAGTAATGATTTAATGAAAACTGCATGCTGTCTCAGGTCCAGATCATAATGAAGTTGTGAATGACATGGTGCTTATCGAAATTTAGTAGAGATCAATATGCATATTTAAATCAGAATACAACCAGAAGGAGTGTTGTGTATAATTTGTCAAAACCTTATCATGCAGTAGCGGGTTGATGTTTTGCTAAAAAGATGGATGCTTGCAATCAGATGGTGTACTTACAACATGCTATCTTATTATTGCTGAGAGCATTATGGGACATAAGTCTAAGTAGCTCTGAAATAACAGCGGATACAAATGAGGCATGGATATTACTCTGTAATGCTAATATCTTGTAAAGATTGGACAAAATTCAGTACTGACAATATCGCTAAACAGCAGGAGCAGAATGTATGTATGTGAAGTAAGAACTTAGAGCAGTTTATCAAGCTATATATACATGAAAACTCTTGCCTTTCAGCAGAAAACGCCTCTCTTGAAAAAAGGTGCAATAGCAGATAATAATTTGTTCTTATGATAGCTTATAGGAAACACACTTTAATAGCATAAAACTCAGGTCAAGACTGACCATAAACAACAGATCGATTCAATTTGGTCAACTCATTAGACTACGCTCTTTTAGACAGCTGAATGTGATAGAAAAGGAAGCTTAAGACTGCTGGAACAAGTAGTTAGTGGAACGATCGAGACCCAAAATACCAGGGACATCATACCAGTAATTTTTATCAGCAGCGGTCAGGCATGACCCAATAGTAGTTGTTTGTACAAAATCTGAAGCAAAGATGTATGATGCAGCAGAAATTATCCAAGAATGTGAAATGTTTAAACTGAAACCACCCAAGAAAGTGAAATGCTGAAGCAGAAATCATCCAAGAATGTGAAATTGCTCACAACAGCAGGCTACATAGCTTATTTTAGAAATCATGCATGCTTAGAACTTGAGAATTGCTACAACAAGCCTAGTCAAGTACAATTTAGGATGGAGCTCGAATGATTTATGCAGATCAAAATAGAAGCAGAAGTTGGAGTAAAGATGGTGCAGCTATTATATGAAAAGAGAAACTTGTTGAGAAAAGCATTATTAACAGTACCAAAAGCAGAGGTAGAGCAATATATTTTACAAGTCTTTGAGGCATAGCAAGATCATTATATACGGAGGAAGAAAGAGTAGCCCAGAGACCAAACACTTTAAATATTTTGTAAAAAAGGATGCTACCAGCCCCCTTTTAAATCAGAATCCTTGAGAAAGGTAAGAATGATTGTCATGCTTTTGATAAGACTGACCATAGTAATGTTTATATGGGAGACACAAACAACATCACAATTGTGCAGAAAAGCATTTTCAGGGGTGAAATTCAGAGACAGTTTGTAGGAAGCCTACAAATTTACACATTGAGAGCATCTGTTGCCCAGTATAACAAATAGAAGCTAGATCACTTATAAATATCTCGAAAGATGTATCAGTCAACGGCATAAGGAAAAAAGATCATGGGGGCATTATTTTACTGAAGGCAAGCAGACAGGAATATTTGGGTACTTGAGTAAGTTATTTCAGATCATACTACACCTAAATCATTAACTACCTAACAATGGTTTTACACAAACAAATCTTCATCAGAACAGGTTTATCATAGTCAAGCAGAGTTAGATTTGAAGCAAGGATAGTGTTTAATTTTGGCCGGAAGAATTACTGAAACAGTCCAGCAGTTTTAATCGGACCATAACCAAGTTCAAGTACGGCATCTGCAGCCAAATTTATCAAAACTAAGTTCAAGCAGAACCATATGCTAAACAGAGGCTAAAATGCATAATCTCTTTGAAGTGCAGTAGTATGAAAGCTAATTTATGAGTCATGGAACAATGTTGTCACAATTTATAAGATCAATATATTTATCTAAAATCTATGCTATAAAAATAGCAACAATTTTAGCCACAACAAGGTACTTGAGAAATCAGAATCAGGCTGTGTTGTATATTCTCTCCAGTAGAAAGATAAACCAGGGGTGAAATCAATCTGAAATGAGCAAGAATGTCTATATTGGAATCCTATCTCAGATTCTTAGGCAAAGCCATAAAGCTCCTCATGTATGTCAAATCAGCGTTCTCTCCAAATTGAAGACAATTGCTAACAACAACAACGTATTAACGGTTTTTTTTTGTACTAAAGCTTTTTAAAGATAGTCACCAGTGGTGTAAATAATAAAAATAGAGCAGAATCGAGAAGTACTATGTTTGTTAACTTCAGCCTGATATGAGGGGAGTAAGTCAATATCAGTTAGCGAACTTACAAAGTAAACATCAGTAGTGAATCATGCTTATAGCAACATCCATCCGGTCATATTTTATCAGAAGGCAACAAGCGGTAATAATCTGAACAAAATTTTAGGCCAGATTTGAACAATATATTCACCAGTGCCTCAGATTCTAATCCCTGATTTCTCTCATAACTTGAGGCGAAAATCGGGACCAAGGATTTTCGCACACTTATTTTTTTGAAGTAACCAGATGGAAGATCACTGGATGGTATAAGTACTGAGATAAAGAACTTCTTATAAACCCGGAGAATTTAGTTTTTAGGATCGATGAACTTATCTTTAGTGATTGGCCTTGGAAGTTTGTGGCATGTTCCGGATGCTTTTCTCTAGATTGAGGCCGACGTCCAAGCTTGACTTTAAGAGGAGACGCTTGTACCGTCAAGAGTTGTTGATTCTACGACTTCTAACTCTTTCCTTCTTTGATTCAATCGGTCCCCAGTTCTGCCTGGAGGGAGGACGTCACTTTGTGTTGAGTCGAAGACATCATCTGATGCGGTCAAAGAAGTCAAACTGTCTTCCGGTCCGGCCAAAGACTGAGATGCGGCCAAGGAGGTCCGGCCAAAGTCTGAGATGCGGTCAAGGAAGGTCGGCAAAGACTGAGATGCTGCGGCCAACATGGATTGAATTGCCGGAGTCACTGGAGGTTGAAGCATCGCCCGCACCAACTTGGGTAGGCCTCACAGCTTTAATTCTATCTGAATAAAGGATTTTTATGCCTGATCCTGATTAAGCAGGAGGTCGAAGATAGGCAGATAAATTGGGGAAACTTCTTTGATTAAGCTTGTATTTCGGGCTCCTCTCGTGGCGCCCTTCTCCTCTTCTTTGCGGTATTGCCTTTGTTAAGCTTCCGGCGCAGCAGTCTCGTGCCGGATTAAGGACCTCCGGTCGTTGTCATCCGGCTGCATTCCGGCCAAGGAGCTTCCGGTCAAGGAGCATCTGGTCCAGGAGTATCCGGCCAAGGAGCATCCGGTCAGGGAGTATCCGGTCATTGAGGATGAAGATCTCTGATTAAGATCACTCAGGCTCCGCTGTTGTAAACCTAACGAATCGTGCGTGTGGACTTTTGAACAAGAAGATATGTCTTCCGGTCATGGACTGACGTGCCTTCCGATCATGGTTGTCTAGGGAGTCCGGCGTGGCTAAGGAGGTTGATGCGGCCGAAGAAATCCGGTGGAAACTCGGTTCACCCATTTTGGTTACACAGACATTTAATCGCATGCTTTGAGCCTGAATTTGAGATCTCAGGTAGCTCTTGACAAAAAACATCGTTGGTTTTGAATCGAGTATACTGCTCAGTCTTGTACTTGAGGACGTGGTCAAGGAAATCTGGACTCTGCTTGCGATGCCATTCGGTCAAGAGTCAAGGAGCTGGTGTCCGGTCATTGCTTGAGCTTTTGACCTGTTTTAACTACGTCTTGGAACCGCCGCCGCATGTCCCTTCCCCTTCTTGGCCTTTCTTCAAAAACTTCCCCGAATTGTTGAAGTTCGTGGCTTTTCGGAGACATTTCATTCTTTGGTTGCAAACGAGATTCCCTTCGCCGGTCTGGCTATTTGCAGTCCCTGACTCCTCTTCTTTTCTTGATTCTCTTGACGCCTAGCTTCCTCAGAATTTGAAATGAGCTTTGGTACGGTGGTTGCGCTCCTTGTACTTCTGCTTTGACTAGTTGCGCCACGCCACTTGTTTTCAGAGGATTGCGGCCTTGATCGATTTTGCCTGGTTCCTGAAATTAGATTAAGATGATAGTGCGCCCGCTCGACGTTGCGCCTGGTTTTAAAACAGCTCTTGAATTTTGATGAATGTTTGCCTCCAGGCCTGCTTTCCTGGCAAGTGACGGCTTGTTTTGTTAATCTAACAATTAATGATACTTAGAATAGAACAACAATAATCAAAGCGCAAAGGTAATTTAAGACGAATCGTTTGAACAAGATCTTTCGCCATATCCTCTATTCGTCGGTTGCCTTATTCTGAGGCTTGCTGGAGGTCGATTTTTGGAATGAATTATAATCTCTGACTTGGATTAGACCAGCTTTGAGGACTCGCTTCTTGCCGGAGATTCGCAAGCCTAATCATTTGGCTTGAACTTGTAAGGGCTTTGGTGAACAAAGCTTCCTCGACATACTCATGACTTTCTCTTGATCTTTGCTATTCTTTTAACGGAGATTTTAGCCATTACGGCTCCCATCTCACGGAAATTTAAGGTTTCTTGCCTCCGACCAAACGGTTCTTCTTCACTGACGATTGAAGATCTTTAGGCATGGAAAGGCTTGCTATGAGGTGATTCATCGAAGTCACTCATCAGTTCTTCGACTGTGTTGGATCCTTCCATTCATCCTTTCGATTCTTCCACGTTTGACTCTTAACGTGGTGCCGAAGCGGATCGGCATCTCCAGCTTGTTCTTTCGATCTTCGATTTTTACTCCGAAGTCTGTGTTCTTACTTCCTCTTCGATTTGACTCCCGACGATGCTTCCGGCTGGATCGTAGTGAGATTGTGGTTGTTGATCTCAGCCCGAGTGACTACCTCAATCATTGGCAAATTTTCGAACGAGATCGTGGTGAACTATCCTTAAGATCTTGGCTATGCGAATGAATTTCTCCAACGATCTTTGAAGAATTCCTTCCGCCTTATCTCGTTATCGACCTGGTCATTCTCCTGATTACTTCTATTCTCTTCCAGAGTTGTCACAGAAAAGCACGAATTACAGTTCATTGTAACATTTCTTTCGATCTGTGGATGGATCGTGGTTGATGTTCGTTTCCCACAGACGGCGCCAAATGAAAATACATAATTGGTCCCTCAAATCTCACAAACGTATAGAACACCGAGAGTTTATAGTGGTTCGGCCAATAATCCGGCTTACATCCACTTCTAGACGATATCTCCATTCCCTTCTTTGGTATTACAACTTTTGAGAGTTTTCTAGTGTTTTCTCTCTCTTCTAATGATGTCCTTACAAATGAGTCCCCTACCTCTATTTATAGACTTTCTAGGGTGAAGTCTATCTCTTAATTTTGTACATGTGGTATTACCTTATTGGAGCAACCCCCTATTTTTGGCATTTCTCCTTGTAGAGCCTTCCGGTCCCAATGTGTGGGACGCGGGATCCGGTCATGGGACACGGGGCCGGAATATGGGTCTCAGTCATAGAGTGCGGGCCGGAATACGGGACCCGATCATGGAGTGCGGGGCCGGAATACAGGACCGGGTCATGCGGCCTAGGACCCGGATTAATGCTTGGTGGCCAAATTGGAGTCTGAACAGGGTCCTAAAGGAGGCTCATGGTCTGGGCCGGGGTCTAAGGTGAAATACCCCTAAATAATTAAACGTTATTTAAATATATAATTTACTACATTAAAGTATGAGCGAACAATATTAACACGGTCACGTACGTATATATGTACGAATATATAACGTTACAACATTATAACGTTGCATACATAATTGGTAACGCTATGACCGGAAACATATAGTTAAAACATGGCAAATAAAAATAGTCAAAACCGTATAAAGGTTTAAATCAACATGGCGACATAACAATTAGTCGTTTACATATATGTAAATACCAATATACAAGAATATAGATAAATGGGACTGAACCAAAAATAAAAGAGCAACTATGCTCTAGCCGGGGTTCGAACCCGAGACCCTTCGTAACTATCCCGAAACCTTAACCGCTTGAGCTGTGCTCGAATTCGGTATAATCCACCCACGAATTATACTTAGTAGTCACTATGCTGAAGTTACAGAAATGAGAGAATAACTCTCGACATTTCTCTCTGGATTCAGTAACTCCAAAACACAATATCGCTTCAACCTCTATTCGACAGGCCGACAATTCTTCAGTTATTGATGTATTCCCATACAACAGAAAGGATTATTCTTTCAAGTGCCCATCACTCTTGGGACTTCCCACGCAAGACTTTCCCACAGACCAACGACCACACTAGCACGTTATATCAGTCTCCTTCCCTCTCCTTCCCTCTGTACCTTCATCTTCTCCAATTCCACCGAGAGCTGCCCACACCTCCATGGCTATTGCCCAGTAGATTGGTAAGTTCTCAGTCTTAAAACCGTGCTCTGTTCCCTGCTATCAATTCCTTGTCTCCATGAACTAAACTGTGAACAACTTCACCCAGCAACCAAGGCCAAACTGGGAGTAAATCAGTGGAAAGTTCCGGTTGGAGACAGAGAGGGAAGGGAAGCTGACCCTTCTGTTTTCTCAAGGTAAAACCACCTGGAAACCAACCTGAACTCTTTCTCCATTTCAGTAACTAACCCAGCATGCTCTAAGCTCTTACTCCCTGTTTTTCTCACGTGATCTTCACTACATTTTCTCCACAGTAGTACCGGTCATAGTCATAGCAAATTCTGAACTCTTCTTTTCTTCCCTTCTGTCTCTCCTCACGTGGAAGACAGTAGGTAGTACTCAGCTTGGGAGAGAGCAAGATCAAGCAAGTTTCACTTGCTGTACCACTCACGCCAGAAAAAAAAAGACAAGGTAAATAACATGTCTATCCTAGATCGGCTCCAACCCACGCATTTCACTCTGTGTTATTACGAGTTAACCTCAGAGAAATTTTCCAGCTGTCGCCAGGTGACTCAGAGCACTGGAAATCACAGCTGTACTGAGTAACTACAAGGGGAAACTGGCTTAGACTCAGAGAGAAAGAAGGATTAAGGTATAACACTCCTGAGCCAACCCAAGTTTTTATCTGTATACGCTTCTGAGAAATAAGCTTAGTAGAAGTAACTAGTAATTCCTGATGCATGTGCAACTTCTAAACTTATAATAAATCAGAGAAACAGAAAGGGAGTAGAGTTATCAAAACTGATAAGCATGCAAGCCTGTAACAGGAAGTCTCGGTATTTTGTGTGCTCTTAAACTACTAACACGTTACTATCTTATGAGTGTAAATGACCAAGATAAACGTAAGAGTGTTGAAGAAAGGAAGTAAAAACTAATAACAACCCAAGAAAAGAAAACAAACAGAAAGCACATGTAACAGTTTCTGGGTTGTTTCTGGTGTAGTTATCAACCGAGAAAAGAAAAAAAAACTGTGTTTGTGTATCTACTTTGCAGAAGGAGTGAGATGGTAGTGAGAGCTAGATTAGGAACTTGAAACTCAGTCAAAAACATGACTATCTAGATTAGTATTGGGGGGAAACTGAAAAGAAAACCAAAACTAAGGATTTTCAGGAAAACAGAAGAAGTTTAGCGATTTTGAAGTTTCTGTTAATTTCGAAGTTGGAAGTTTCTGTTGGTTTTGAAGTTCCTGTTAAGTTTGAAGCTTCTGTTAATTTCGAAGTTGGAAGTTTCTGTTGGTTTTGAAGTTCCTGTTAATTTTTAAGTTCCTGTTAATTTCGAAGTTGGAAGTTTCTGTTGGTTTTGAAGTTCCTGCTGGTTTCGAAGTTCTATTAATTTCGAAGTTTTGAGGTTTCAGTTTTTACATATTGACAGTTCCATTGGTTTCTGTTAAATGGATTTCAGAGATGTTGGCTTCGCTGTCTTGAGTTGTTTTTAAGTTTAAATCATTCCTAACACCATCATCTAGTATTATAAAAGCTTTAAGAAGTTAGGAACCCACTGAGAATCAGATAAAATGTAGCTGAAAGGAAAAACAGATATCAGTTTCCCTTGTCTGTTTATTTACCAGATTCAGATCTTCAGGACTTCTGTTGTAGGTAAATATTGGTGGCTCTAACTGAATGTCTTGATCTGTTTAAAATGAAATTTGAACTATACTAAGGCCCTAACTAAAAACATAGCAGACTGAGTAAATGGAGTTAAGATAAGAATCTGAAAGAAAGAAATAGAGCAGAACTACAACATGTCTCAGTTTCACAAATGCTGAGGATTAGCCTCAGGTTTCGGTGTCTGCTATTTCCGTATCTGTAACAAGTTGCTTGAGTTGTTTGGGTTTAAAAAAAAACTGGATGGAGATGCTTCATTAACTGGGTAAGTTATTGAGTGAGGAATTGAGGATCAAACTGTAAGTTAAACAGAAAATAAAATGGAGGAGAAAGTCCAGCTGTTATAGTTCTGTCCTGCTGTTTCAGATCAGTGAACGCAATCACAGAAGCATCAGTAAGTTTTGTTTTGGGTTACCCTTGGATCTAATAATCTCGAGGAATCATTAGTTAAGAGGGTAAGGAGTTAGGAGAGGTGTAACTAGATAAAAAGACAGACAGGAAAGAAAACAAGAAACACTTATCAGTTTCTTTTTTGACTTTAATTCCAGGAAAAACTTCAGTTTCTGTATAACGAATTTTAGAGAGCATAAAGGGATGACCTTGAGTGGTTCAAGAGTTTAAAACCTAGCTAAAACACTTAACTAAGTGTGCAAGCACATCTGTAAGATAGAGAAACAAACTATACTTCAACTGTGAATGAAATAGAAGAAAAACAGACAGAACACATATCTGTTTTGAACTAAATTCTGCAAATCTGATTTTCTGTATAGGAACCTTTATGAGGTTAAACATTGTGTTGGTAAATCTGTTTTGAGGTCCAAACTATACTGAGGTACTTACTTAGATAGCTAAGCAAACTAGGGAAAATTCAAATCAGAAACCGTGAGCAAACTACAAGATACAAGCTAGATTATCAGGTTCTGGTTCGGTTTTACAGTTGACAGTCTAATTGGTTTCTGTTAAGTGAGGTTTCTGAAATGATAACAGCATGCTTTTGAGTTGTTTTTTAGTCCAACCTTTTTCCAATGCAAGCAGCAAGTGGTGTAATAGCTTGAGAAGTTTGGAAACCAATCAGTAAACCTAAATAAAGATCTGAGGAGGGAGTAAACAGATGCTGCTTCAGTTTCTGTTTTCCTGTTTCGGACTCTATAGAGCGGTTTCTGTGTCTGTAACAGATTGAGATGAAATTGTAAAAACACCATGAAATGAGTAACTAAACAGATGAGAAAAGAGGGAGTGAAACAGAAATCCAATCGAGAAAAGAGGAACAAAACAGAAGAGGAAAGATTTAACAAACTTAGTGCATCAGTTCAAACTGTTTCTGAAATGAATAATCTTCTGTACAGATCTATTACAGAGGTATACTAAGGGTGGAATTTAGTTAAGGGGTGATACAGTCCTAAAACTATTAATCTATAGCAGAAATGGTGGGATGTTTGTGTTGAGATGTGAAAAGAAATTAGTGGTACATGTATATATGTAACCGATAGTGAACAAGTGTGAAAAGACCTTGGGTTATATTATATCACAAGGTTTTTGGTGTTATGAAAATTAAATACCTACAATATATTATAAGATATGTGGTAGTTTTATGAGTAATGAAAGTATATAATAAAGGAGCTCAAATGTGGCACATGTGTATGTTATTTTCGATACATTCCTAAGTTGCCAAGCCACATGCAATAAAGTCTAATGACACATAAAATATCGTACCATATAACATTATGGAAAAGATGTAACACAAATAATATTATGTGACTAAGGATATAGTCATTCAAGCTGCTATGCTAAATACATACATACATAAATAAAAACGTACCAAGAAATAAAGTTATACACTATAACTATAACGACATAAAATACTAAGGTTAGTATAGGACCTTGGTTTGATAAATAAACCCAAGTGAGGTATCATAAGTGTACAACGTAAGGTTTCATGCTCTAATGTAAACCGAATATTAACTCATACAACGAGTAAGGGGTCATCAAATATTAATAACGATACTTTAACTAGTAACAAATGTTAATTCTGGGGACATAGTACTGGAATTTCAAACGTTATTCGGAAATACCGAATTGTGCTGTCATATGGATTGACGCTCAGTGTTCCTTGTATTACTAGACCGCATTTCCGACGTACGCGCTCGAAAGCTCTAGTGGTCTGCACTGCACGAATCTAGACTACGGTGTACGGTATGTAAAGGGATTTGATCCGAGTTGTCCTGAGGAATTCCTCGGGCTGGATTTGTTTGATAAATAACTTGTGTGAATGTATGTATGTGATTTATGTGTGATGTGTAGTTATGTTCACTGCATTATTTATTTATGCACGACCGACCTACGGGACTAATACTACGTCGACTATAGATCGACTTATATAAAACTACATATGCGAAATGTGTGTTGTGACCACTGTTGTCTGACCTAATACGCTAAGTATTACAAGTATGTAGTTATAACCTAAGTAAAATACTTAGGAACGGGACACGACATTGTCGGTCTCTAGAGCTTTGACTCGAACGTGAATGTTACCTAGAATAATTCTAGGCATGCGTAAGACCCATAGGGCAGCCAACAAATTTAAGTGATGTACTCCATAACCAAAACCGTAACTGACTATCTAACTAACAAGCTAACAGTGGAGTGTGAATGAATGTGATGATGTACCTTAATCCAGACAGTCACTGGCTGCTGGTCGCGCGTAGAGATCTCTTGGGTTATCCCGTATCGGGTTTTCCCTAGTTAATCCTGATCGAGCCTAGATAGATCGTCAGGCGGAGTGTGCTACCGTTGGCACCAGGCCCTTGGCCACCTAAATGGACGCCTTTACAAAGGCAAAGTGAATAAGTCCCAGAGTCTTCGGATGATCAGGGCAGTGAGCACCTTTGTGTGTACGTGGGACTACTGTCCAAGTGAGTATATTTCGGGTTGTCCTAACTGACGCCCGACTGTGCTAACCTAAACAAACGATATGTGAAGGCCCGGAGGGCCGAGTGATGTACTATGTGATGATGTTAACATACGATGAATGAGTTCTCAATGCCATTCTATTGTATGATGTATGACAGTAATGTGTATATCCATATATGACTGTTTGGATTGGATGAATGATTGTACAATCATGCATGTTGTTACAGTACTTATTATATCTGTAAAATGACAAAGCATGAAATCAATCTAATATCAAGACGGTAAAAAAATGACAAGTGACCAATAGGGTCCAGATCCGGCATACTCAGCGTCTATCGCTGAGACTACACTTATTGTGTAGGTTGCTGAACACGTTGAAGCCGAAGTGCGGGACTTGGTAGTTAGGACGATGTTGATTTTTGGATTTACCGTTCATACCTCGTTATGTATTAAATGATTCCACTGGAAAGGGGTTGTAAGGTTTGGATTATGTTTAGATGCTCACAGTAGTTGTACTTTTGATACTTAGATAGAAATGTAGGTGGTATCTCGTTGTCATTACGGATTGTATTTTTATGTTTGATGTTGTTAAGATGTTGTACTGCTACATCACTCGTATGGGCGAGTGGTGGCAAGTAACACCCATGTGAGTTCTATTACTGTAATTCCTTCCGCTGTGAGACGCCTTTATTTCTTGTTCACGTGAGCGACTATTACGTATTTGTTATGAGGGGTGTTACAAAAGTGGTATCAGAGTGGAGTACCGCTCTGATGACGAGATACTAGGTTAAGACAGTGAGCTTAGGATTTGGGAAACGTTTGTGAGGTACGAAACGTCTGTGTCTTAATGAAATTAGGTGTTGGCAGAGCCTTTGGCCTGCAAGTGTTAGCCCTTGGGGCACACTAATGAGTTGATGTATTATGGTGCTTTATTGAGAAGACGAACGATAATACCGACGTCTAGTGTGGTGTGAGCCAGGGAGCTGCGCCAAGGGCATAAGGCCCAGGAAATTACCCCTGTTAAGGTCCACTGCGAGCTCAGCCAGAGGAGACACAAATGTATGAGTACATCGGCGACAGTCCACTATCATGTGTACGTTCAATACGAACTACCGCCAACGTACCCCTCCCGCCACAACCCAATGAGTATAAAGCAAACTGAGAAATATAATCCCCGAATATAGGAAAGGGCTGCCAAGCCCAACGGACTGTCTAAAAACACCTCGAGTGCGAATGAATGAGTTCCTGCTCTTGTAACATCTATACAACCTCAATGTCATACCCTCCATTGACGACCAAGCGCTGTATCAATAGGCACTGCCAGGGGCGAGCGTCACTACTACTATAACGTCGTGGGAAGGATCACCCAAGAACATCAGTGCAAGCGGACCGGGAGTACCATGAACTCTGCGTGACCGTCGCCCGTAATGGGACCTTTAACCACCAAACTGTAAAAAGAAATTATCTTGAGAACGTGGAGGAGCATTGTGAGGATACCGTCCTGTTATGTCCAAATTTTAATCCTAAACTTGTGTGCACACAATACAGTGACACTTGGACCCTATCGTGGCGGTACCTGTAGGGAGACAAAGTCCAAACTTTTACGCTATTATAAATATAATGTGAGGGAGGACTTGATTATTCTAATGACAATGTGGTCAGGGAAATTTCCCAAATCCAGATACCGTCTTATTCATGAACAATATTCCTAACAGTACTTAAACAACCAATGCAGTAGTGAGACAAACAGTCGGAACCGCAACTCTACCTGCATGGTGCGCTTGCAACTGCAAGCGCTGTGATGTGAACAATGTACTAATAATTCGTCTACCACCCCGTTCACTTGCCACTGCAAGTGCTGCAAACAATTCAACTGCAGTTACCACTGCTGTTATCGTTACAACAATACTATAAACTGTGTAGGCCTATGGTCATGACACCATGGCTACCATAATCACCAAACATTTATACCTCTAATATAAAACTACAGAACTACAATGTTGCATTAAGCCACTAAGATACGAGGCCGACAACCCTAAAGGGACCGACGAGTCCAATTAACGCAAAAAGGGGCACACCAGCCCTAACAAATTATACTACTAAACGAGAACGAATGCAATGACACAGGCTGAGAGCCAAGAGAACATAATTTAACTACCAAAGCATTCAATGGCTCAATTGGAAGTGGACGGTGAAACCTGATTCCCGGGGATCAAGGGAAAACCAACCATAAATTGGGGTGTAAGGATAGTTCAACACTGGTGCTGATCACACCAGAGTCGTATGACTCCTGAAACTCTTCACGAGTTGCGAACATTAATTATAGTAAGGATAAACAAAACTGCAATATCCTAGTTACAAACAATTAGCGAAGGAAACTTGCGATTAACAGTTACGTTGTATATATGTTAAATCATACAAATAAAACTATGAAGAGAATACGATCGTATAACAATCGCTGCCATACAGTTCCCAACCATATCGTATGCGCAATATTTATATTTATTCACTTACATTTATATCTCATGACTTATTCTCTTATATCTTATGTCACACTTCCATCATCATCTTAATGTAAGATGATTATTCGATTTGACATGTTCATTAGCTCGAGTCTCAGAGTCTTGTTCTTGCTCTTGACTCTCAAATCTTGCTTTGAGTTGTTCAACATCATTAGCCAGCGCATTGACTACATCTTTAAGGAACTTGTTGTCATTCACAAGTCCTTGAACAGCACTAATCAAATCCAACTCTGGGTCCACCGCATCAGCTTCCCGATTAGATAGACCCACAACATCTCTTAGTTCTTCCACGTAAGCCCAAAGAGTTGTCGAATCAGGACCTTTTCTACCCATGATCGGCAATCTGTTTGCAAGACTTAGTCTTCGATTGCAACCTTTAACACTATTCTGGAATGGGGCCTCATTACGAGTTCAACACTTTAACAATCTGCAAACAGAGTATGCAACTTATATTAAGAACCTTATCTTAATATCTTGTCACATTTCAGGACATATATTTATAATTCCTAAGGTCTATTTTATATTAACCTTGGTTTATAAACTCCATTCTCTCGTTGAATATTATAACCCATACCTTTAATAAAAACTATATTATTGCCGAAAGGCATATACATCGAAATTCCTATTTCCATCAACTCCTAATACTTTTCTATTATTTCAGTATTGCCACATATTTAATAAAATATTATACATCATGCGTATAACATTTCAACCTTGTAATAAATGTAACTTATAGTTCACTAACTATATGTACGTATACGCCAACCTGTGATGAACACAAGACAGTTGGTAAAACGTAGCAGTCCACAGACGGACCAAGAGTGAAAAGAACAATTCTACCGTAATACGGACATTACCAATACCTTCGCAACAATGAACGCGAACCAACACTGAACACATGAATAATTACCACCTCTGGGCACTACCTTTACCAAGGAGTGCCATGTATGATTATGTACAATTAATAGTGATCAACGTCAAGATTAAGTTCTATATGTATTATCAATATCATACCGATTATGAAACAAGTCCTAAGTAGAAAAATGGCTACCGCCATTGGCGTCCCGCCATGTAAAGAAAATGATAAATATCAAAATATGTTGAAGACATGTCGTTTACTACTGTGACGACTGTCAGTGATGAATGAATGTGTAGATTGAATCAACGACAACCACCTAAATCGATATTACAGAACACACAAACCAAACGCTAAATAGCGTAAATGAGCAAGTACCTAATGTACAAATAAGGGGCATAAGCTCAGGAGACCGGGAACACCGACTCCAATTACCTTTCAAGGCATATTACTAACGTAACAATGTCTAAGTTAATATAATGAAACAATGGAGCTACGGTACATACCGTAAGCAATGTGAATAACAATGATGAATTACTAACAGGCGCCAAACCGCGCACTTGAAAAAAAAAATAACTACAGTTACAAGTAACTAGCACTAAACAATAAGTAACAACAAAGACATTACTTACTAGCTGAATACCAGGAGTATATACCAGCATGTAATGTTAATCACTAATAGTGATAAATGTTCAGTCCTAATGGACGAACCTGATCTTATGAGAAGTGGCATACAAGGATTCACTTATAATATTTGTAAAAACAACTCATTTGCAGTACCATCAGTGAGAATGGTTGGGAAGTGAAGAGCTAGGTTGCTCAAGCAATCATGCAATCTACAATACACCCAATTAAACGGAAAGTGAACACGTATAAATACCCGAGTATGAGAACTTACCCTACGCCGTATCGGGAAGCATAGGTAAGATATGATAATGATTAAAACTGGAGGAAAGAATTATGTATATACTCATGGAGATCGAGATAGGAGAACTGACATTGCTACCTCAGCACCTATATTACATAAACGATTGCAACCATACAGACGAATCAACGTTTAACGTTCAACTGGTTAGCAACCAAGTGCTACCACTAAAATGTTACTAAGGACATGAGTCCAGGGAACAAAAATAATGTTCCAACCACCTTACCACCATACCGCTAGAACATTAGAAGCTACGACAAGATAACCAACATTGCGAACCAATCAACATCGGACTACAACAAGAACATCCATCGAAAGGGAGATTGACAATAGAATACTTCACAATAGTCGTGTGACGGACGCTACCAGTTTACTAAACGAGACATGGGACGACCGCACTCCGATAGGAGCATGTGGGCCTGACAGACTTATTTATAGGTTAGTCAGGTAAGTAGTAATGTATCAGTATGGTACCCCATGCATGTAGACAAGTAGTGTTAGAAACACGAGAAGTAGTCAACTCCGTACTACGGACAGTGATGCAGATCACCTCGAAGATGGACGAGAAGAGCCGCAGTTAACCAACGGGCTAGAGAAACCAAGAACCTACAACACAGAGTAGCGGTCAACACACAGTAAAGACAAGGAGACCCTTCGAAGATGACGAGGCAGATGACAGAAACAAGAAACCACTATATGGACGAATAATACGTAGAACCCTCATAAGGATCATGCAAGTTCTTGCAATCCAGAGGAAATCTACCAGATGATGTAAACATAAACGCGTGACTACGCAATGATGAGAGACAAGCTAAATGCTAGCAGATACCTTAAGAAGGAATAATGGACTTGGAATGTACCACTCACATGATGATTCGCTCATCTTATCTGTTTGACTCTTTAGATATTAGCTGCTGAGAGTTTACGCCTCTGCACTCTGTAGGACTGAGTGTTTTGGTATTGCACTTGTGCAGTTATTAATCTAGTAGAAATACAGAAAGATGCAATGGATATCAACAAGAGTGTGTATCAAAGAACTACAACAGTGTATTACTCTGGAACAAAACCACCAGGAGACACGGATGACAATCATCCTCTACGTGGACATATAGGCTGGTACGTCGTCTTGGTATTACAAAGACAAGTGCAAAGAGCACCAAGTACTAACAGGAGCCAATGTCATATAATACCTCAAACTGAATATCAGTGGGAGAAGACACACGAATGTATGTTAGTGATCCAAATAAGAGGATACACAGTAATGAAAAGAGGAAATTGAGCCTATGTCATGGGTCTGCACCTCATACAGAGCGAGTGGGCCCATTAGAACGAACTTGGGAGAGAGCACAAATACGTGCCTCACCCTTTACATTATTTAAGAGCCCGAAGGGGCTAGAGTCATACCCGTCTCTCTGATATGAGAATAATCTACTCCAAAGGTGAAAACACCATATGAGAGTTAGAGAACTTTATGAGAGCCAAGTATCCAGCGCTCCTTGTGGAGCGGCTGTCGAATACTTGTGGGGTACGGGGGCGTAACCCCTTTTTAAGGGGGGTAGAGCCTCTTGGCTGTGCACATGTTCACACTGAACTTTGTTGTTCACAGTTGTTTGTTGGCTTATTTCGTATGCGGGGCATACAATAGTTTTTGGATATGCGGGGCATACGATGTTGGTTGTTGGTATGTTGTGGGTGTGCGAGGCACACCATGTTGATTGTTGAATGTTGTTTGTGATGTTGCTTGTTCATTTTGTTGGTGTGTTGGGTACGCGGGGCGTACGTGGTTGATTGGTTTGTGTGAAATGTGCACTCGTTGTACGTATCTTATGAAATACTTGTTGAAATGATGTGTCTACATACATGAATGTAGTACTGTTCTTTATGATATGTGTGATATATATACTTATAGTACCTTGTAGATTGATTACATGTGGTACAGTCCGGATACAAAGTAAATCCTTAAGATATGGAATGTGTGATGATGGTATGGTGTGGAAACCTCGGGGAGGTTGTCAGAGTTGGTAGAACTGATAGGAAATAGTCGTGCGGATGGATCGCCTACATCCATATGTTTGAATTAACGCCATAGATGATGGCTATGTGCTGTATAGGTGCAATACCATGTGTGTAAATGATATATCATGTAGATATACATTATGGGGATAATAAGGGTTGTTATTAATACACCTATTTAAGTAAAGCGACTTCGGGACATACGTGTACTAATTGATTATCATGTGTGTCTGTATGTGTATTCGTATGCGGGGCATACGTGTTTGGCCTTGTTGGTAGATTGTTAGCGCATTGCGCACATGTGTATGTGGTGAACATGTGTGAGTGGTGGATTATTGTTATATATATGTGTGTGTGTGTGTACACTCCTTATGAATTCAGTTATACTGTACCGCTTAGGTACCGTCACATCAAATAGATGTGCACCATGGCGATATGGGTAGTGGCTATAAATCATTCGAGAAAGACGACTTCGGGACGAAGTCTCTTTAAGGGGGGTAGACTGAAATACCCCTAAATAATTAAACGTTATTTAAATATATAATTTACTACATTAAAGTATGAACGAACAATATTAACACGGTCACGTACGTATATATAACGTTACAACATTATAACGTTGCATACATAATTGGTAACGCTTTGACCGGAAACATATAGCTAAAACATGGCAAATAAAAATAGTCAAAACCGTATAAAGGTTTAAATCAACATGGCGACATAACAATTAGTCGTTTACATATATGTAAATACCAATATACAAGAATATACATAAATGGGACTGAACCAAAAATAAAAGAGCAACTATGCTCTAGCCGGGGTTCGAACCCGAGACCCTTCATAACTATCCCGAAACCTTAACCGCTTGAGCTGTGCTCGAATTCGGTATAATCCACCCTCGAATTTACTTAGTAGTCACTATGCTGAAGTTACAGAAATGAGAGAATAACTCTCGACATTTCTCTCTAGATTCAGTAACTCCAAAATACAATATCGCTTCAACCTCTATACGACAGGCCGACAATTCTTCAGTTATTGATGTATTCCCTCTCCTTCCCTCTGTACCTTCATCTTCTCCAATTCCACCGAGAGCTGCCCACACCTCCATGGCTACTGCCCAGTAGATTGGTAAGTTCTCAGTCTTAAAACCGTGCTCTGTTCCCTGCTATCAATTCCTTGTCTCCATGAACTAAACTGTGAACAACTTCACCCAGCAACCAAGGCCAAACTGGGAGTAAATCAGTGGAAAGTTCCGGTTGGAGACAGAGAGGGAAGGGAAGCTGACCCTTCTGTTTTCTCAAGGTAAAACCACCTGGAAACCAACCTGAACTCTTTCTCGATTTTAGTAACTAACCCAGCATGCTCTAAGCTCTTACTCCCTGTTTTTCTCACGTGATCTTCACTACATTTTCTCCACGGTAGTACCGGTCAGTCATAGCAAATTCTAAACTCTTCTTTTCTTCCCTTCTGTCTCTCCTCAAGTGGAAGACAGTAGGTAGTACTCAGCTCGGGAGAGAGCAAGATCAAGCAAGTTCACTTGCTGTACCACTCACGCCAGAAAAAAAAAGACAAGGTAAATAACATGTCTATCCTAGATCGGCTCCAACCCACGCATTTCACTCTGTGTTATTACGAGTTAACCTCAGAGAAATTTTCCAGCTGTCGCCAGGTGACTCAGAGCACTGGAAATCGCAGCTGTACTGAGTAACTACAAGGGGAAACTGGCTTAGACTCAGAGAGAAAGGAGGATTAAGGTATAACACTCCTGAGCCAACCCAAGTTTTTATCTGTATACGCTTCTGAGAAATAAGCTTAGTAGAAGTAACTAGTAATTCCTGATGCATGTGCAACTTCTAAACTTATAATAAATCAGAGAAACAGAAAGGGAGTCAGAGTTATCAAAACTGATAAGCATGCAAGCCTGTAACAGGAAGTCTCGGTATTTTTGTGTGCTCTTAAACTACTAACACGTTACTATCTTATGAGTGTACATGACCAAGATAAACGTAAGAGTGTTGAAGAAAGGAAGTAAAAACAGATAACAACCCAAGAAAAGAAAACAAACAGAAAGCAAATGTAACAGTTTCTGGGTTGTTTCTGGTGTAGTTATCAACCGAGAAAAGAAAAAAAAACTGTGTTAGTGTATCTACTTTGCAGAAGGAGCGAGATGGTAGTGAGAGCTAGATTAGGAACTTGAAACTCAGTAAAAAACATGACTATCTAGATTATTATTGGGGGGAAACTGAAAAGAAAACCAAAACTAAGAATTTTCAGAAAAACAGAAGAAGTTTAGTGATTTTGAAGTTTCTGTTAATTTCGAAGTTGGAAGTTTCTGTTGGTTTTGAAGTTCCTGTTAATTTTGAAGCTTCTGTTAATTTCGAAGTTGGAAGTTTCTGTTGGTTTTGAAGTTCCTGTTAATTTTGAAGTTCCTGTTAATTTCGAATTTGGAAGTTTCTGTTGGTTTTGAAGTTCCTGCTGGTTTTGAAGTTCTATTAATTTCGAAGTTTTGAGGTTTCAGTTTTTACATATCTGACAGTTCCATCTGGTTTCTGTTAAATGGATTTCAGAGATGTTGGCTTCGCTGTCTTGAGTGGTTTTTAAGTTTAAATCATTCCTAACACCATCATCTAGTATTATAGAAGCTTTAAGAAGTTAGGAACCCACTGAGAATCAGATAAAATGTAGCTGAAAGGAAAAACAGATATCAGTTTCCCTTGTCTGTTTATTTACCAGATTCAGATCTTCAGGACTTCTGTTGTGTAGGTAATATTGGTGGCTCTAACTGAATGTCTTGATCTGTTTAAAATGAAATTTGAACTATACTAAGGCCCTAACTAAAAACATAGCAGACTGAGTAAATGGAGTTAAGATAAGAATCTGAAAGAAAGAAATAGAGCAGAACTACAGCATGTCTCAGTTTCACAAATGCTGAGGATTAGCCTCAGGTTTCGGTGTCTGCTATTTTCGTATCTGTAACAAGTTGCTTGAGTTGTTTGGGTTTAAAAAAAAACTGGATGGAGATGCTTCATTAACTGGGTAAGTTATTGAGTGAGGAATTGAGGATCAAACTGTAAGTTAAACAGAAAATAAAATGGAGGAGAAAGTCCAGCCGTTACAGTTCTGTCCTGCTGTTTCAGATCAGTGAACGTAATCACAGAAGCATCAGTAAGTTTTGTTTTGGGTTACCCTTGGATCTAAAAATCTCTAGGAATCATTAGTTAAGTGGGTAAGGAGTTAGGAGAGGTGTAACTAGATAAAAAGACAGACAGGAAAGAAAACAAGAAACACTTATCAGTTTCTGTTTTGACTTTAATTCCAGGAAAAACTTCAGTTTCTCTATAACGAATTTTAGAGAGCATAAAGGGATGACCTTGAGTGGTTCAAGAATTTAAAACCTAGCTAAAACACTTAACTAAGTGTGCAAGCACATCTGTAAGATAGAGAAACAAACTATACTTCAACTGTGAATGAAATAGAAGAAAAACAGACAGAACACATTGCTATTTTGAACTAAATTCTACAAATCTGATTTTCTGTATAGGAACCTTTATGAGGTTAAACATTGTGTTGGTAAATCTGTTTTGAGGTCCAAACTATACTGAGGTACTTACTTAGATAGCTAAGCAAACTAGGGAAAATTCAAATCAGAAACCGTGAGCAAACTACAAGATACAAGCTAGATTATCAGGTTTCGTTCGTTTTACAGTTGACAGTCTGATGTTTCTGTTAAGTGAGGTTTCTGAAATGATAACAGCATGCTTTTGAGTTGTTTTTGAGTCCAACCTTTTTCCAATGCAAGCTGCAAGTGGGTGTAATAGCTTGAGAAGTTGGAAACCAATCAGTAAACCTAAATAAAGATCTGAGGAGGGAGTAAAAGATGCTGCTTCAGTTTCTGTTTTCCTGTTTCGAACTCTATAGAGCGGTTTCTGTGTCTGTAACAGATTGATGATGAATTGTAAAAACACCATGAAATGAGTAACTAAACAGATGAGAAAAGAGGGAGTGAAACAGAAATCCAATCGAGAAAAGAGGAACAAAACAGAAGAGGAAAGATTTAACAAACTTAGTGCATCAGTTCAAACTGTTTCTGAAATGAATAATCTTCTGTACAGATCTATTACAGAGGTATACTAAGGGTGGAATTTAGTTAAGGGGTGATACAGTCCTAAAACTATTAATCTGTAGCAGAAATGGTGGGATGTTTGTGTTGAGATGTGAAAAGAAATTAGTGGTACATGTATATATGTAACCGATAGTGAACAAGTGTGAAAAGACCTTGGGTTATATTATATCACAAGGTTGTTGGTGTTATGAAAATTAAATACCTACAATATATTATAAGATATGTGGTAGTTTTATGAGTAATGAAAGTATATAATAAAGGAGCTCAAATGTGGCACATGTGTATGTTATTTTCGATACATTCCTAAGTTGCCAAGCCACATGCAATAAAGTCTAATGACACATAAAATATCGTACCATATAACATTATGGAAAAGATGTAACACAAATAATATTATGTGACTAAGGATATAGTCATTCAAGCTGTTATGCTAAATACATACATACATAAATAAAAACGTACCAAGAAATAAAGTTATACACTATAACTATAACTATAACGACATAAAATACTAAGGTTAGTATAGGACCTTGGTTTGATAAATAAACCCTAGTGAGGTATCATAAGTGTACAACGTAAGGTTTCATGCTCTAATGTAAACCGAATATTAACTCATACAACGAGTAAGGGGTCATCAAATATTAATAATGATACTTTAACTAGTAACAAATGTTAATTCTGGGGACATAGTACTGGAATTTCAAACGTTATTCGGAAATACCGAATTGTGCTGTCATGTGGATTGACGCTCAGTGTTCCTTGTATTACTAGACCGCATTTCCGACGTACGCGCTCGAAAGCTCTAGTGGTCTGCACTGCACGAATCTAGACTACGGTGTACGGTATGTAAAGGGATTTGATCCAAGTTGTCCTGAGGAATTCCTCGGGCTTGGATTTGTTTGATAAATAACTTGTGTGAATGTATGTATGTGATTTATGTGTGATGTGTAGTTATGTTCACTGCATTATTTATTTATACACGACCGACCTACGGGACTAATACTACGTCGACTATAGATCGACTTATATAAAACTACATATGCGAAATGTGTGTTGTGACCACTGTTGTCTGACCTAATACGCTAAGTATTACAAGTATGTAGTTATAACCTAAGTAAAATACTTAGGAACGGGACACGACATTGTCGGTCTCTAGAGCTTTGACTCGAACGTGAATGTTACCTAGAATAATTCTAGGCATGCGTAAGACCCATAGGGCAGCCAGCAAATTTAAGTGATGTATTCCATAACCAAAACCGTAACTGACTATCTAACTAACAAGCTAACAGTGGAGTATGAATGAATGTGATGATGTACCTTAATCCAGACAGTCACTGGCTGCTGGTCGCGCGTAGAGATCTCTTGGGTTATCCCGTATCGGGTTTTCCCTAGTTAATCCTGATCGAGCCTAGATAGATCGTCAGGCGGAGTGTGCTACCGTTGGCACTAGGCCCTTGGCCACCTAAATGGACGCCTTTACAAAGGCAAAGTGAATAAGTCCCAGAGTCTTCGGATGATCAGGGCAGTGAGAACCTTTGTGTGTACGTGGGACTACTGTCCAAGTGAGTATATTTCGGGTTGTCCTAACTGACGCCCGACTGTGCTAACCTAAACAAACGATATGTGAAGGCCCGGAGGGCCAAGTGATGTACTATGTGATGATGTTAACATACGATGAATGAGTTCTCAATGCCATTGTATTGTATGATGTATGACAGTAATGTGTATATCCATATATGACTGTTTGGATTGGATGAATGATTGTACAATCATGCATGTTGTTACAGTACTTATTATATCTGTAAAATGACAAAGCATGAAATCAATCTAATATCAAGACGGTAAAAAAATGACAAGTGACCAATAGGGTCCAGATCCGGCATACTCAGCGTCTATCGCTGAGACTACACTTATTGTGCAGGTTGCTGAACTCGTTGAAGCCGAAGTGTGGGACTGGGTAGTTAGGACGATGTTGATTTTTGGATTTACCGTTCATACCTCGTTATGTATTAAATGATTCCACTGGAAAGGGGTTGTAAGGTTTGGATTATGTTTAGATGCTCACAGTAGTTGTACTTTTGATACTTAGATAGAAATGTAGGTGGTATCTCGTTGTCACTGCGGATTGTATTTTTATGTTTGATGTTGTTAAGATGTTGTACTGCTACATCACTCGTATGGGCGAGTGGTGGCAAGTAATACCCATGTGAGTTCTATTACTGTAATTCCTTCCGCTGTGAGACGCCTTTATTTCCTGTTCACGTGAGCGACTATTACGTATTTGTTATGAGGGGTGTTACATAAGGTGTGGACCGCTTTGACCTTTTGTCTTCGTCACATTCTTTCCCTTCTCAAAGCCCTACTACGAAGTCCATAGAAATGTCATGGAACTTCCACTCAGGCACTGGCATTGGCTGTACCATACCACCAGGCCGTCGGTGCTCAAACTTGACCTTCTAGCAAGTGAGACACCTCAATACATAATCATTCACATCCTTTTTCATTCCAGTCCACCAAAAATATCGTTTCATATCCTTATACATCTTTGAAGCTCCGGGGTGAATCGAAGTCGTAGAACAGTGGGACTCACTCAGTATGCGCTCCTTCAGCTCAGCGCTACTCCTCAGATTACACAGTCGGCCATTAAGCCTAATCAGGTCATCATCGTGGAGTCGGATGTCGTACTTCTGACCCTCGAATGTGCCATCAATAAGCTTCTGTCTGATATCCAACATATACTGATCCGTCATCTGAGCACTCCGCACCTCTTCAACCAAGCTAGTATGAGAGACTAGCAAATGGAGAGAGTGTGCTCGGCGACTCAATGCGTCAGCTACCACATTTGCTTTCCCCTCTTTGTACTGTAAATTGATGTCGTAGTCGTTTAAGAACTGGACCCACCTTCTTTGTTTCATGTTCAACTCCTTCTGAGTGAACAAGTATTTTATACTTTTGTGGTCAGAATTAATTGTCACACATACCCCATACAAAAAATGTCACCATATCTTCAATGCGAAGACAATGGCACACAGTTCTAAATCGTGGGTAGGGTAGTTCTCTTCATGCTTCTTCAGCTGTCGGGAGGCGTACGCTACGACCTTCCCGTGTTGCATCAACACACAACCCATACCTCTGCCTGATGCATCACAATAGACCTTAAAACCATCTGGACCGTCTGGTATAGTCAGGACTGGTGCAGATGTTAGTGCATCCTTGAGACTCTGGAAAGAACTCTCAAAGTCGACTGTCCACTCGAATGATGCATCCTTCTTCATCAAGGAAGTCATCGGCTTCGAGACACTGGAGAAGTCTTTCACAAACCTCCTATAATATCCTGCCAGACCAAGGAAGCTCTTGATATCGGTAACTGTCTTCGGCCTAGGCCAGGTGCGCACTGCATCAATCTTTACCGGATCAACAGCGATCCCGGCCTCAGAAATCACAGGACCAAGAAAGGATACTTGGTCCAACCAAAATTCACACTTTGAAAATTTAGCATACAACTGATTCTTTCTCAATGTTAGTAACACATTTCTCAGGTGGCTTTCATGCTCACCTCTCGATTTCGAGTACACAAGAATATCATCGATGAAGACTACCACTGACTTGTCCAACTGGTCTTGGAACAATCGGTTCATTAAGTCCATGAACTTAGCTGGTGCATTGGATAAACCAAACGGCATAACCGTAAACTCATAATGTCCATATCTGGTTCTGAAAGCGGTCTTCTCTATGTCACACTCACGAATGGCAATTTGATGGTATACGGATCGTAAATCTATCTTGGAGAACACTGATGCTCCTCCCAACTGATCAAATATGCCCTTAAGGCATTTTCTTGTGTTTTCCTTGGTTTAAATTGTCTACCAACCTCTCTAAGGCATATTTTAGCCTTACTACATCATATATTGATGTTTACTTAACATACTTAGGTTTGGGGTTATTCAATCTACCCCCCTTTAAAAGAACTTTGTCCTCAAAGTTCCCATGCACCTTATCTTATTAGAGTACATGTCTTACCTCATTCCATAGATCATATAGATCATACTTATGTATACTTAAACTCATTGGATCATTAGATCCGCCATATGCTTATACTTAAATATCACACAACACGCTTAAGCATGTACAACACTAAAAATTCCCATTGTTCCTTTTGATGATTAAAACATTCACATAATTTCCAACGTATTCTCCCATGTCACCGGTCCGAAGACAAAGGCTCGTGCGTCCTCGACTTCATGGGTGAGACTCAGTAAAAAGGTAATCCTTTTTACGAGATCATGTGAGGAATAATTCCTCTAATTAAAAATACAATCAACTCCAATTTCATTTTATCCTAATGCCTCTATCCTTAGCGTGATTTAATTATGACCACTGGTAGGGAGTTTCAGGAATCATCCAACCCTGATGTGATCAGCATCAGTGTAGAACTATCCCTTCACCCCAATTTGTGTTTGGTTTCACTTGATCCCTAGAAAATCAAGTTCCACCTCCCACGTCATTTTCAAACATCCAAATAATTCACTCATGTCCAATTTTTCTATCTTTTTTTAGTTCTTCTAATCATAATCAATACATCTCAAAGGTGTGGACTCAGTCCATCAAACATTCCCAATTCATCTCTTAATACTCACCTCGGGGCTTAAATTCTTACTAAGTTCTATAACAGTCTCATACCAACTCTCACCATCTTATATCTCATAGCATTACTATCTTCTTCCTCATATTCATATCGAACAGTATCCCATAGTGTTATCTTATTCTTATCTCACATATAGTCTCATATCGACTCATACCTCATATATTCCTTATATCTTAAGTCTCCTTAATCCTCTTCCTTAATTCTCTTAACTTGTACTCACACCGGAGTTAACAAGATGGGTACTTAATATGTATGGTATTCTCATCTTCTGAGCGCAATAACCATAATTTATCACAAAATGTTTATGTAAAACATATTCTCAAATTCTTTTGTGCTATGCACACCGTAGTTTATGTAACATACGCTAAGCGGTTTTTGCTCTACCCCCCTTAGAATGGATTACGCCCACGTAATCAACATTATATCATCCTTGAACATAAGTTCAAGATGTCTAATTCTCACCAAGCATTCAAGCCTCCACGTCATCTATCTCACTTACGATTCGATTAGAGGGTCATAACTATGCTAATGACTTAGTCTCTGCATCGAGGATTCTTAACGGTACTGATACCATATTCTTAACTTAGTTTGGTCTAATCTCAAAGGTAGTGGTCTGCTAGCTTCAGCTGCGCGACTCTGATAATCTTAGGCTTAACTGCCTTTCTAATCGTTCATAGTATTGTATATCCTTTTGCCTCCTTACAATTTAGGAATATTGGTCTCTCAATGGACACGTGTTATCTTTTATATACACGGCCTTAATGATTTAACTCGTCTATCCATTCTCCTTGAAGATCTTATGTTCATAGTCTTAGTGTTTTCTCGAATGTCTAAATTGTTCTCTCCAACTGACCTTTGGTCTGAGGATGACCCTTAATCTGAAACTACTGTTTAGTGCTTACTGCGCTTTACAGTCTTATCCTTAACACTTGAAGACATGTCCAATATCTGTGCTTAACAATCTGTGCTCTTCGCACTTCATAGTCTTTAATTATTTGTTCTCTGATTCCTTTATGTTGTTGGTTCAACAGAATTCTTCTCTTAGACTGTTTGTGGTAGTAGCTTCTCTTGTCTGATCTTGCGTCGTTGTCCATGGTACGGAGTCGACTAATTTCCATGTTCCTTACACCACTCGTCTACATACATGGGGTACCTTACTGGTACATTACTACTTACCCAACTAACACATAAATGAGCGTGTTAGGCCTGCAAGCCCCTGCGGGGTGCAGTCGTCCCACGTCTCGTTTTAGTAAACTCATAGTGTTCGTCACACGTTTAGCTATTGCTAATTATGAAGTATTCTGTTGTCGATCTTCTCTTCATCGTTCCATGATAACATTTATTGTTCTTCTTGAACTTAATCAAGGGAAATTTATTTACTGTGTTCTTGGGTATTGTATGCTCTAGTTGTTTCTGTATCCCGTACTGATTCGGTCTCTTAGCGATTGAGGTCTCGTCCCATAGAGCCACTTATCATCTTTCTCATATTTGTTTTACTAGGATTGCACTTCCAGTTCCTTAAGGAATGGGTAGTGTGCTTCCTGTGAAATCTTACCTAACTAGGTCCAGACTACTGGCATCAATGCACATTTTGTGTACCATCTTATTTCCTTACTTATATCGGTCTTAGCTTATAAATTTAATTGCCTCAATGTCAATATTTGATGGCTTATACATAACGGTCGCTTAACTGCGCACCATGACTTAATCCCCCTTATATAAATATTGTTCTCACGACATCTGCTACCGTGGTAGTTTGCCTTATTCTACTGCCCATTGATGGTGCAGTTACTCAATCGTGTCCGTTAATATCTTATCTTATACTTAATCCCTTCTTGGTGTAATCACACTAGGGTTCTCTAATTTTGGTGTATGGCGGTTGCCGTACCGTGCTGTAATTTTTGTTATCTCTTAATACGGAGGTGTTTCCATCCTTTATGATGTTATTTACCATGTAATTTAACCGGTTACTGAAGAAACCATCCGTTGAATCACAAGCTCTTCTGAGCGTTGGTCACTTGACGTGCCATTTTGCGCACTCACTATGTTTATCTCTGACGATTACTGATTCTTAAATCCTGGGTGTTGGATATGAGGTCTGTCACTACATCATTCCTTATTACTCAAGTGTATCCGGTATGTTCTAAGGTAATCTCAAGGTTTACATTTTCCATTCTCTAACAAACGTATTATTTCTCTAATAAGTGAAAGCCCTTTTTGAGGGGTTTATTCCCACTCTTGGCCTCACAACAAGTAGAGATATCCCCACCCTAAAAGGCATGGTTCGTTCTCCGCCCCTGCCAATGTACAATCTCATTATTCTCATTGGTGCCTTTTCCTGGCAATATTTTCCACAATCTAAGTTATAGGTTTGGTAACCGTTCATATCTACGAATTGTAGCTCCTTCATGGCTTAAATAAGCTCTCTTATAACTTACTATGCCTCGGCTCTGATGTGGTTAACATCCTTGGCTCGTAGGCTCTTAGTGCTTAATGCCTCAGCCCATTACTTGTACTCTTATTCATCTATAGGTCAGCCCTATAGATTTTTGTTTCCTTGAACACTATCCACCGTTAGGTTACATACTAAATGTAGTATTGGGTTTCATGGTAAGTTGCTGCATCCTGCTTCTTGTTATGGAAGTTTATTCAGGTGATCTGGGGTTACTTAGTATTCGTATTAGGCGTTTGCCTTACGGTGTCCAAGTCGGATATCGTCCTGTCATCCTATGCTTCCATCTCAACGCTTCGTTCAACTTCCGTTGACTACACCACCCGTTGATGATTGTTCACACTTAGGTGTTAATGAGTTAGGCGAACAGTATTAGCTGTCATTCATCAGTTTGTTTGGCTCGACTATGCCCGCTCTGTGGGGGTAGTCCTCTGAGCTTTCCTCTGTGGGAATCGTATATCCTTAACCCTTGGTAGGTTATAACTTAAGTTTACTCCCTCTGTCCTTGTTTCCGGGGTTTACTAACATATTCATCAAAGATCGTTGTTATCGGTATGCTTAACGGTCATCTCGGGAGTTTTATCCCGCTCTTCTTGGAAGACGTTATGTCAACGGTCTTAATGGTCTCTTATAATACATTCCTTGTATGTTATTGCTTACATATTGTTTTGCTCGCATTATTGAGCGATCTCTTATGTTCTTCTCTTTGAGATCCGGGTTTAGTGTTCTTACCGTGCTGTCGGTTATTATTGTTGTAGTAGGTTGTACTGTTGCTAAAATTTATATCATTTGATACATCGTCCAAGTTCAGCTCCCTGCTGTCTAATGTATCATCTCATCTCATCATGGTCAGGCCGTCAGGCCCTTCCAAGGTCTCATTCTCCCGTTCTTATAGATTTACAATCCGGTATTAGTGTGTACTACAATTGTAGCGTTCGGTTATCTCGCCATGATGGCTTTCCGTGTAGCTTAACTGTTGTAGCACTTGCTATGGCAAGTGCGCCATGCAAAGCTTCCGGTACTGTGTGCGCCGGTAGTGTTACTTCCACCTAGTTTCCATATCTTTGGTAGTCCTCGGGACTCCTTCGACGTTCTCTTATTTAGGATAACCAGTCATCCGGCAGTTTCCTGGTTGTTTCGACAGTACTGTCATTTATCAGGGTGTTCCTCTTTTTGAGGGAACCCCTTATTATTTTCTTATGTCTTAATCCTCGCTCCCGTTCCCACATATTTTGTCGTGGTTACTAAGTAATGATCCTCCTTTAGGCACTACATCGTAGTCCTATTCTGGTGTATAGTTGTACGAGTTTCTACCATCGTCTAAGTTATGTCGGCCAGGTTTGCAACCTTCTTCATTGTATGGGGTTTGGAGTTCCCGTTCTTAACTGGACTTTCCAGTAATCGTATCCCTTAAGTTTTATTTTATCCCACTGCCATGCTCACTCGGACCACTGTCCGGTATTCACGTCACTTATCTTTTCTTACCCACTGCACCTTTAGTGCTTTCCTTATCATTGGTATGGCGGGTTATTTCGACTGTGTAGCATGTCAACCCATGTTGCCAGTAATTTCCATTCCCTTATTGATAGAATTCCATAGGTAGCGCCTGTTTCCCTGTTGCGCTCCATTAAAACCCTCCAAGTTCTCCGTAACTGTTGTGCAACAAGATGTTTCTCGTATTACTTACTGTTAACTAACTGCCAGATCGGGTTTTCCCGAGTAAGAGAAGGCTTTCTTCTCTCTGGTGTTCGTTCCACATATTCAGGGTTAGGGATGTGGAGGGCGGGTGTAGGTACTATGGATATCCGGTAAATACCGGGAAGTCCTGACTAACGCACCTCTCACTCTATTACTCAACCCTTTACCCAGAACTCCAACTCAACCTCAGTATTCTCCTAAGTTCGGTAATTCTTGTCTTCAGAGCGTAACTACGCTCTGATACCACTTTTTGTAACACCCCATCTCAATCCAAATGTGGTTTCGCAACTTATCAACATATAGATAAATGTCACAGCGGAATTCAATACACTCCAGGACATTGCCACGGTCTGATTGACAGAATATACCGAACATTAGTACATACAAACCTTAAACAAATACATGTCCTTCTTACAATCCCCTCACATCCTATACATCTTACTAACTCAAATTGCCATACGAGTGTACATGCACATCTCGTAGGCCACACTTAACCCGTAACACTTGTACCCCTTCTTACTCTCGCGACGGCCGCTCCTGACGTTCACCTGTGTAGTAAAAGCCCCCAAAGGGGGTCAGCACGAATGCTGGTACATCCTCTCATGGCCCCCAAGCTAACGTGGCTACAACGACTAATTGTCGATAACATGGAGGTTGATTAGATGCACAACATAATAGAAAGTGCAATGAACAACAATCCAAATATGAACTATCAAAGTTCAACCAATTGAAGGACTTAAATGTGTTCCTTAACTAGAGAGTTAATTAATTAACTCCTTAAGTTATGTTTCCTCTTAATCTTAGTCCATCCTTATCTTACCTCAATCTTAGTTTTACCTTTGTCTTAGAAACAACCAACCTTTAAAAAGGAATGGATGTAGCTTATCTTAGTCTTATAATACAAACCATCCTTTAAATAGGAATGGTTGCAACTTATCTCAACCTTACCTTATAAATGTCAACAGTTCTCTCATTGGGAACTGGTTAACCCTTAGTTCGTTGTTAATTTTTGTAGGGCTTGGTTAACCTAGCCAGCAGCAGGTCACTTACCGGCAATAAACAACATTCTTAAATTGTTGGGGATGTAGGCTAGATCCCCCCACGCCATCTTAATGCCTCCCTCCTAAAACAAGTAGTCCGAGGAGGTTGAGTCTATATGTCGACTCTAGGCGACGAGTCCGAAGACAAGTCATATTTGGATGTCGGTATCTGATAAGGATACCGACCTCCCCCAATACACATGTGCCGGTACCATTCCGGATTCCTCACTCCCCCCAAAGTTAGAGTTAGTAGTAGTCTCAATGTGACGTTTGTTTGTTTAACCTCTTTCGGTTATTAGCTAACTAATATTAGGGAGTGTTCCTTATTCTCACACCATACTTACTAAACGCTAGTTAGTAAGTCCTCGCGTAAGTTGTGTTAGTTTTCAAACATCACACAACAATACAATCAACATAATATTCCGGTTGCATGCTTTATCTTGTTTAGTGAGCACACAAAAACAAATAGCACCCAAGCCGAGGGACACCTCGTTAGCAAGCAGGTCACAAGAAGAACTGTACCGTTCACCGTTGGTCGTTTCGGTTGCTTACTCTCCTCTGGAGTCCGAACTCTCAAGTCCTAAAACATTGATTCAGTTTTAGGTTATTAATCACTTAGCTTAATTCAACTTAATTAACTTACTTAACCCATAATGATTCCCCACCTAACACCTCTTAAGTTTTACAACTTATTCTTACAACCTAAACTTAAACCTTTAAATTCATACTTAACTTAATCCCTTAGGTCTTTATACCTCTAATCATCAATGCCCTCCTAATGGGGTACCATTAATACCTCTAAACCTCTTTAGGGTCTCTTTCTTTTTTTTTCATCTTTAGGTTCGACCGATCTTACCGACCGACCTTACCCAAGGTCGGTCCATTCAAGAACTTATTGCCGTTTGAAAATTTTAGCCCGACCGACCTTGCAAGTCCGGTCCCCAAGGTTGGTCCATTCCCGAGAGTTTTCCCCGTGGGAAATTTAAGCTCGACCGAACTTGCAAGTCCGGTCCTAAGTTCGGTCGATTCCAGAGACTCAATTTGTACACAAAATACAAGCCCGACCGAACTTGTAAGTCCAGTCCCCAAGTTCGGTCGGTTCCAGAAACTCTTTCCGGTAGTGTAAACTGAGCTCGACCGACCTTGCAGGTCCGGTCCCTAAGGTTGGTCGGCTCTAGAACCTTATTTCTAAATTCCCATTTGACTCCAAACTTCTCCACAAGTTCCCCCATGTGTCCTAATACCACTTAGGCACTTAAACTTACCTTAAAACATCCCCTAAAACCTCCTTAACCATTTTTTCTCAATCCTTATAAGAAATTCCTAACACTTGTTTCTCATTCCTTATATTTCCAACAAGTACTTCACCTAAGACTTCAACTAACACAAGTGTTCCCTCCTTAACAGTTGAGCACTTCATAGACATCATCTTTTCCATCTTCAGCTCATTTACCAAAACTTTCTCAAGTCACCTTGCATATCCATGCATCAATTCCCCTCTTTTCCATTTATTACTCATCATTCCTAAACTCTTGGGTATACCTAAACATTTCTTTTACTCAATTACTCACCATTCCCATGATCTCATACTCCTATACATTCCTAGTCAATCTACAACATTCTCCTTCAATCTTCACTCCCATCTCCTAAGTCCACTCATTAACATCTAAACTAAAACCTTATTGTTCCACTACTAGCATCATCACTACTTACACAAACTTCCCAAAACTTTCATTGATATATTCCCTAGTTCATACCTAATCTCCTTAAAATTATACACCTTCTCCTCCAAATTTTGCACAAGTCTTACCATTCCTCTTACCCTGACTTTGGTGTGTTCAATACACCCTTAAACTCTAATTTCCTCATAGACAACTCTAGGTCATTCTAAACCCCAAGGACTCCTTAGTTAACTCATTTCCACTCAAATTCTTCAGAATGATCCCTAGTGAACCCTAGGTAATATCAATCCATAACCACCACTTAAACACTTCTTTTCTTCTCAAATTTCGCCATAGCTCCTCTAGTATTTTATCATGCCCAAATGCATTGTTTTCCTCATTCAACCATCTCTCACACATCAAGTTCATTCTCATCATATTTTATCACTCAAACCAACTCATTCACAACAAACTCAATATATTGCAATAATCTTAAATTGCATAGCACTAAGGCTGTTAAATGACATGGCTCTTAGGCCCTTAAATAACTTAAACTTAAACACTGAATTTCCCACATATAAAAGCTTTCAACCTGCAATTACACCCATCAATCTCATAGTAGTTATAATGCTCTTAAAATCCATCTTAAACTTATATTATCAACTCATTACCATTGGCTCCTTAATCACAAGTTCATAAGCTTGTTTAAATTCTTTTTCCTAGGTTATATAACACATTACATAATGTAAGATCTAAGCCACATTAGTACTTATCTAAAACTCATCCCTTAAAACTTAAATCACCATTAGGTAAGCATTTTACCTTGTTTTTCTCAAGTTTCTCTCAACTTTCTCCTTAGGCTTCTTCCCTTGGAAATCTCGGCCACCATTTAAATTTCCCTTGCCAATGTTCTAATCAATATACATTGGCTCTCATGAGTGCTAAATAATACACTAACCTTAAGGAGTAAACCCTAGGTTAAAAATGTGTTTTAAGACATAAAAGTGGATGACTACCTTTGAAGTCTCAAAGTAGACTTGGGCATTGAATGAAAGAGGACCTCCACTAGTCCTTGGTGAATGAGACAAGCTAGAACAAGGCACAAAAACAAGGCCCCATGAGTGGTAATTTTCGGCCATGTAGAAGAAATGATGGAAACCTAACTTTTCTTACATATTCTTTACCTTAAGAGAATGGAGAAGCTAATGCACCCTCCAAGCTTATTTTTCCCCCTTCTATGGAGATTTCCCATGGTTCCAAAATGAAGCTTTTCCAATTTTGAAAAGGTAGCAAGCTAGAGCTTGAGCTAACTAAGAATAATATGTGTTTAGTTTTTGATTTGGAGCTAAAATGAGTGAGTAGTGATCAAAGCAAGATGGAGCTTGGCATGGGGTTGTTCTTCACGTAAAAGAAGAAGAGAGGGAGCAGTAGCAACCGGTGGGAAGAAGAGAGAATGAAGAAGTGAGGAGAGAGGTGAGCAAATGTGAGATATTTGTTTCTAAAAGCAAATAGTAACCTCTTACTTTTTCCCTCTTCTTTTCTAACATTACTTGGCTACTCATGGTGACTCATCCTCCCTTAAAAAACCGGCCCCCTATTAATTAAGGCAAGTCATGGTCTTGTTTGACCAACTAATTAGACTTAATTGATTAAAGACTAAACTAGGCACTATTTGGTTACTATTCATAAACTAGTGCACTTATTTGTGAAATTTTTGGACTTAATTGATTAAAGACTAAACTAGGCACTATGTGGTAATAATTAGTACACATGTTGATTAAGGTGTAATCATGGACATTTTGCCACTCAAAACCCATTTCTAAGACAATTTCTCAAAAAGGTGCTTTAAGGGGTCTTAAAGCACATTTTATGTTTAAGCTTGTTTTTGAGCTTGGTTTTCTTTGCTAATTGATTTAAAATGTCCATTAGCATATTACTAAAGTCTTAAAATGGTATTTGGGTGCTAATCAAAGTCACTCTAAGCTTAGAGCACGTTTTTGCCCAAATTGCCCTTTAGGCATTTTCTTGTGTTTTCCTTGGTTTAAATTGTCTACCAACCTCTCTAAGGCATATTTTAGCCTTACTACATCATATATTGATGTTTACTTAACATACTTAGGTTTGGGGTATTTCTATATATATATATTTGAAACATCGATAGGGAAACAAAATCAAAACAAGATCGAGTAGTAGAAATCCGGTATATCAATAAACATACTCGCAAATTTAAAAGTACTAGCTTGTCAAAATTATAATTAACATATCACTTTTCATATCAAAGTAGGAAATCAAACAAAAAAACCATGTGGTTTAAGCGGAGTGAAAACGTAAATAAAAATCAATCCAGATTCACATCGAAATCAGATATCAAAGCCAACATATTTAGAAACGAAACAAGATCTAAAATCGCCATGGGTGAACACACCCATACCGAATCCATCTACCACCTACCTCACATCCGACGCAAAGCAAATCTCTTCTACAAACTCCGTACATCACCCTCTTCGAATCCCTTCTCAACAACGAACTCTCGACTGAACAAATCCCAGAATTCCTAAAATCAGAATTAGAAAAGGAGAGAGAAGAACTCAACGAGAAACAGAATTGAAATCCACATCTACAAACCTTGAAGACCACTGACTGACAAACGGATCCACAAGCAAATAATTCCAACGATTTAGACTTGAGAGAGATTGAATGAGAAGGATGTAAAGGGAGGAACTTTACATGGAGAGAAGAAACAAGGAGGAGAGGAAGAATGAGCGTTTAAAGTGTCGCCAATGCGTCAAAGAGGAAGAAGAGGTATTAAAATAAAAACTAGCCTTCCTTAACTTAAAATAAATAAGGTAAAAGAATAAGTAATGATAATTAATTTAAATAGGGAAGGGAAGAAAAAGGAAGTTAGTAATTCTTTTACTAACATAAATAAAATTGAAACAGAAGATCCTTCTTCCCGAAGCTAATATAATAACAATTAGAATTGTCATAAACTTCTCTTGTAAATCAGAAATTAGAAAGAAAGAAAAAAAAATTTGGGGCGCAACATTATACCCCTCTTTAAAAAGAATTTCGTCCTCGAAAATCAATGAACTTAAAATGCGAACTTATGCACTTCTAGTACCAGAATACTACGAACATGAATAAACATGGAAGGAATCTCACACGTCTAAGAAAGCTCATACCTCACAAGGAGCAAACACTCAGAACTCACTGCTTATTGACTGACAGAAGATTCATAGCAGAAGTCTACTAAAGGCTCAACCTGTAACACCCCCGAATAAACATCCAATAGTACGAAAAGCTCCTAGCCATAATACAAGATAACTATGCAACGGATTCTCAACATCATCCGGGTGCTATAGATGCCAACCACCCACGTGGTTGACAGACCACATTACCAACACCAAGTTACGGTCTGCATGACTGGAAAAGCCCTCAACCCAAACTCATATACAATACAAGATACAATTCCAAATTCCGAGTGTCTACAACATAATTACTAAATCATAAACCGTCAAGTACAACTCGGGTTTAGTAACAACCCATACATTAAACATACTATTCCAAACTCAAAAGATATGCCCAGATAGACTACCCCCATGTTAGCCATCCCGCCTACGCTCCGTTATCATCCGGCACAATACCTGAAAAAAATTGGGTTGTAAAGGACTTAGCAAACTACGCTGAGTATGAATATGTGTAGCCCGTATGTTGCCAGGCTGCACGACTACTTGGTCGAATATTATTAAGTTCAATTTACATGCTATAATAAAGTAGTAAAGCACACCACAATACATCATGATATCATACACGCTTAAGGTAGCAAAACCTTAGCAACAAGCATCCAAGCATAACATGCTGGCATCATAGCAACATCAAACACGCCACCAAGCACAACAAGCTACTAGTATGGCAATAACAATCATGTAAGTCATCATCCTGTGCATAGGTATGTTTACCAATGATCCTTACTATGGAATCGTTCGAGCGTTAGGTGCTTCAATTTCTTTTCTCTTGTTCCCATAATGTGTATTTTCTTTCTCTTTCCTTGCACCAGGTCTGGGGATATAGTTTAGATCCCGTGACCATATCATGTAGGTGTCAATCTTTCCTTGTTTCTTAAAGAATCACATTTGTGAATTTTCTTATTTGCTTAGTCTCATTACACATGCTTTCCTTTATTCTCTAGCACCGTGTCAGGGGATATAGATTAGATCCCGAGACTTTATTATGTAGGCGCTAATCATTCCTTGTTTCTTTAAGGATTATTTGTGAATTCTCTTATCACCACAATTTGGAGAACGTCTTCTCCATAGCCACTCCTCCATTCTCGGCGTCGTATGTCGAGAAAGAGGGGTCATCTCTAGACCCCAGGGTGTGCTCGCTAATCCTCTAGTCCCGGCGTCATACATCAAGAGAGAGGGGTCATCTCTAGACCCCAGGATGCGCTCCACAATAGTCAGTCGAAGGATATGATGCAGATACCAACTCTTGAGCGTCCAAACCGTGCGGCACGAGAATTCTTCTTCCCGGATTATCCATATGATCCATCAGCTGGTACTTATTATATATCTTTTTCTTGTCAGCTCGACACCATTGTGGGTTTCGATAGTAGTCCTCAATAGGGTATTCACTTATCATAAATATATTGACACCATAGTGGGTGTCCATAGGAGTCCTCTATAGTTAGAGAGGAGTTTTCACATTGTATAGTTCTTTTGTTTTGTTTACGTAGTTCGTCAAGCTTCATCTCAAAGCTTCATAAACGAGAAAGGGACCAAACTACTGTGTGCGCGCAGGTAATATGCAACAATGACATATAACAAGCATTTAAGCAAGTCACAACAAGCAATCCAATTTTCATGCTTTTGTCTTATGATCATTGTCAAACAAAGCACACAACACACAAGCCGTGTAACACGGTAACATACGGACCACACATATCCACACCTTATTCAGAAGCAAGCGTTGTCTCACACACGGGGTCCCGATTGGCGTTCATTACGGCCCTAACGTTAATTAAAAACAACGTGTCAGTTATGATTTCATGTGATGACCTTTGTGACATCTTCCTAGATTATCTCATTTTATTGGGTGTAGTTCCCTAGGTGCATTTTGAATGTTCAGCTTGTACAAGCCCCTAGAAACTTCCCAAGTACTAACCTTAGACTTTACCTAGGACATTTATATTGTTGGCTTACACATGAGCTAGGTCCTATTGGTAGTTACAGTTTTAGAGTATTTTTAGGCACAATCATGTAACAAGTTTTCTTAAGATTGCTTTTGACCTGCCCAGAATGTACTCCCTCATAACTAGGCCTCCTAGTTCAGTTTAGCGATCATAGCTAACTTAGTACAATGATCCACTTACTTAGAACCTATGAACAAAAACTCACCACTCACAAATGGTACCTCCCTTTATTCTTTACTTCCAACGATAGCAACTTATTGTTGATTTCCCCCAAGGTGCGTGGCAGTTTGGTTAGGTGTCTTAACACGATTTATATTCATAACCAATCTAAAATAGCCCTGTTAGTCACTTTGAAACCCAACCAGAAAGAACATAGAGCAATACCGAAATGAAAACACAAACTGCACCTATCTTCATTCGACTCCTTATTTAAGTTATCAGAACTTGTGTTTAATTTTCCCCAAGTGAGTTCCTCTCCACCCAGGTATATTAGCCATGTTTTAAACTCATGATTAGACCAAGACATCCCTGATAACACCTCGAGAACTTCATTCTACATAAGCAACAATTTCAGAAACTAAAAACAACAACCTGGTTATAACCTTATCTAACCTCAGCTTTGTTGTATCAAACTGCTGTCTAATCCTCCCAAGATGTTTCACCAGCCTAGATAAACGTATTAGCTATGATTTGGGTACTTTATTAAACCAATTCAACACTGTCACAACTCCTGTAAACCTGTTAGACAGAACCGTCAAGTATTGGAAATCTAAGGCTCTTTCTCCTTCCTTTTCTGTTTAATTTCGATTCTGTCTTTCCAAATCTCTCCCAAGTGTTTACAGACCTCATTAAGGGTTTTGGCTAAAACTAAAGTTCATTAGTAAGTCATTATAACCCACATAGACCCACTGTGGCAGTTATACAGAAACAAACATCAACGAAAACTATAAAACTGAAGTGAATTGAAAAACTGGAAATCGGGTTATTGCATCCTCCTACTGCTATACTCTTTTCTGAGGTGTTAAATGATTCCTCTAGTACTCCCCAACATATATACACGTAGGTTAATGTGTTAGAACAGTCTTAACCTCCGGGCTAACCCAAAGAGCAAGGAACCCACCTCTGAGAAGTTCCTCACTCAAAATCGAAAAACAATTAAAACCAGTAACCATGAACTGATGTTCTGCTTTTCTGTTGCTTATCAATATGATCTTTAAGTTTCCCTTTCCCCAAACTATTGACCCAGTTAGTTGGATGTTTTATCTTGGTTTTCACTTCACAACAGATACACAACAAACATGAGCAAACCTGTGAAAACTCCCCACACAGACCTTGCCTGTTGTAGAAAACTGAATGTGACTTTATATTTCTTTCTTTTCCCTTTCTGTTTCGTTCATGAGATTGACTTTCAATTCACCCGAATTTGCTTTAGTTACTTAGTGGGGTGTTTTAGTATAGTTCCAACTTGAAGGCAACCCAATATAACGCCTTAAAAATCTTTTTGTACAAGGTTACACAGAACATAACGAAATGAGAACTGAAAACTGAAATTATGAGACTCTTGTATTTCTTTTTCTCTTGTCTTTCTTTTTTGTTCGGTGATTTGATTTCCAGTTTTCCTTAGATTATTTAACTACTTAGTTTGATGTTCTAGCAAAAATTTAAACTCAAAACAACCCTGAAGGTTCTTTACACAGAAACCGAAACCTGAAAACTAAAGATCAGAAGTCAGAATTGATAACTTCCCTTTTACTTCTTTCTGTATACTCACAAATATGTCTTTCCATTTTACCCCAAAGTACTTACTTACGTAGTTAAGTGTTCTAGTTAGGTTTCAAGTTCATGATCTAACCACCACAACACTCTTATCCTATTTGTAACAAAAACCCAAAACAAAATTTCAGAACCAGAATTTGAAATTAATACACCTTTCCTGTTATTGTTTTTTTCTGCTCCTCAAGTCTGTTTCTATTCTTCCCAACTTATGTACTCGTTGGTTTATATGTTAGCAAGGCATTAGATCTATTTTCCAGCTAATACATTCTTTATGAAACCTCTGGAATTACTTCCACAGAAATGGAATAATCTGCCAAGACCTGAAGCATATACTTGGTAACCTCTCTTCTGTTTGTTTTAATCTGCTTTCTAGTTTCCCAAACTACTTTCTCATTCAGTTAAGTGGTTTACCATGATTTTACTTCAAGAGCAATCCTAAAACAACATGGTTAACACCTCTCAAAACCCTATACAAAGAATCTGAAACTGAAAGAAAACGCAAACCTTGAACTGATGCATATTTTCTGTTATTATTTTCCTTCTGTCTTTCTTTTTGTTCACCGATCTAGTTTCAATTTCCCTCAGATGGTTTAGCTTCTTAGTTAAGTGTTTTAGTATGTTTTCAAATCTTGGAACAGGCCCACGACTACTAGTTAAATCTACTGAAATGTCCCAAAGCTGAATTGAAAAGAAACTGAGGAGCTGAAAACAACAACTGATGTTTCTTTTCCTCCTGTTCTTCTGTTCTGGTATTTAATCAGTTTCCTGTTTTTCCTAACCCCACAAGGCTGTTTACTACCTAGATAATTGGGTTAGTAAGATTTTAAGTTCATCATTGGGTCAACACCATTTACATAATACTTCTGAAAGCAGGTGGTGCAGAGATGTTTTAGACACACGTTTCTGCACTAGTGCATTAACTATTTTACCCAGAATCTTTCTGAACCGGTTTATGTTAGGATGTACACTTAGGGTATATACATGTAACTTTCTATTTCTTGTTTACCGATAGGTAGCTCTCCATATATACATTGTCTACCCTCTCCCTTGCTTAGTAAGTCAATATATAGACACACATTGCTTCAATAACATCCAATATTATATATCAGTAGTGTGTGGGCTCTTTAACTCTCAGTAGTTGGCATTTTTTGTTAGACGACGCATCAGGATTCTACAGCTCCCAATTAGTTCATTAAGTAACATTTTTTTCTTTCTCACGACCTTGTGTCCTTTTCTTTTTCCTTCCCTGCAGTTGGTTCTTCCTGATCCACTCTTGATGAAAATGTGAAACTCTCAGAGGCTTGGACAGATTTTGTTTTCTTTTGTTTTCTATGGATGTATTAAGTTTAGAGATAGCTCACCTCTTAATCTTAGCTGTTTCTCTTGGTTTCTTCTGGCACAATGTGAGACTTCCAATACTTGGGTTATTCGACAACAACTGAGGCATTTACCCAGGAGTTAGAACTGATAAACAGAGAATGATCATTGCACAGAAAGTTTTCCTTTTCTTTTTGTTCTCACCTTGGACTGGTATTCACCAGGATGTGGTGGGTTCTTGGCTGTTTCACTTTGAGAGAAGGATGCAGACAGTTAGAGGAAGAGACCAAGGCACTTGAGCTCACTGATCAACACAGAGGATTCCTGGAAAACTGGTGTCCCCCTTTCGAACAGAAACAACAAGGTAGAAGTAGTGAGTGTTTGATCAGGGGGAGAAGGGAATCAGTTGTGACAGGAGAACAACCCTGAGGCTTGCTTACCTTCTCGCATGTACAGAGTAACAGAGGGACGAGGAAACCCCGAGCAAAGAATCACCATGGCATGTGGAGGTGAAGGAGAAGGACCGAAGCAGAGATTTTAATTTACATCAGAGGCATGTGAATTACTCTAATGACAGGAGCAAGAGGATGTTGATGCAACAACTCAGTGTGTTGCTTCTGGTTGTGCATTCCCAAGAGAATTGTGAAAGTCTGAGGAAGGTTGGTCTCTGATGCGTGGGAGTTTGGAAAAGAGCCAATAAGGTGTGCATGCATTTGGTCTGCCTATTTTTACTGAAATCAAGGTAAGAAAAGATAGTGCTTGTTGTCTCCCAGGTGAATGCCTCCTTGACTGTTTATGTGGATGTGAACAACCGGCACCAAAGGTCGTTTTGTGAGTATGAAGGTCTCAGTGGTGTTTCAGGTAGTCAGACAACGAGGAGCATGTGGTGGCCATGCTCATAAATCAAGGGCAGCATGTTGATTCTGCTGAATTTTTTTTCTGCAACTGCAATCGCCACCAGCAGTTGGAGTGGGAGGCTCTTGTCTGTTTTTTTTTTTTTGAAGTTCCCATCAGGCATCAAGGGAGCAAGGGAATCAATGCTGGATGTCCTCTAGATATTAAGTGTAAGCAATCACAAGTTACAAGAAGTTATGGGCACTTGAAGGAAAACAGAAAGCAAGGAGGTGAGTGGCAAATTCCTGGTTTCTGTTTCTTTTTTTTTGTTTGATCAGTTACAACATCGGGGAAGAAACCGACACTACAGAGGCAGGTTTGTTTCTTATTTTTTTAGTAGTTACCTTAGTTGACATAATACTAGTTTTGGTTCGTTGGTATAAGTTACCAAATTCAAGCACAGCTCATCCGGTTTAAGCATTCAGGAGGTATACGAGAGGTACGGGGTTCGAACCTCAGCGGGAGCGCCTTTGCTCCTTTTTTTTTTGTATAAGCTATATACATGCTTATTTGCATATATGTGAGACTATATAATATATAGCGTTATTAGTTATGTACGCGACTACATTATTTTTGTTACGATGTTATGCGACGTCATTATTTACTATTTACAACGTTACAATATCGTAACGTTACGTACATATATTTTCGTATTCATACATATATAAGTACGTGACTATATTAATATATAACGTTATCACGCTTTCGGACATGTATATATTAAATTTAATTGTTTATACATTATTTTATGTCCGAATTATATAACGCGTTATTTTCGGATAATCTCCTCGCGTTTATGATTTTATGTGATTAATTGTTCAGGGGTGTTTCAACTTACCCCCCTTAAAAGAGACTTCGTCCCGAAGACTTACTTTCTTAACTTGTATTTTCCACTCCTGGTAATCTTAAGGATCAAGTCCCGCAAATTCCATAGTTCTATTTCACCATTTGTGCTTATAAGCACCACGCCACATTTGTGGCTTGACCAAGTTCTTAATAATATTGCAATGTACAAGTAATACTCATATATTGTACTCATAAGTAATCAGATGAATAAGTCATTCATTCATAACCACAATGCATTCAAACCAATCTACACACAGTTTGCACACATAGCATCCATCACAACACCATAAAATGAGCAATAACCCAATAAAAATGCAACGCACCTACCCCCCTTAAAAATGGATTACGCCCACGTAATCCTTACTATATCATCCTAGAACCTTGGTTCAAAATGTTTAATTCTCATGGGTAGGCTAGTTTCTATGTAATCTAGTCACCTCATAATCTTATCGAGTGCGTTGACCAAGTTAATGGCTTAGCTTCTGCCTCAAAGATTTTTATCGGTTTCCACTCCGATCTATAAACGGATTCGGGTTTAGCCTCTCTGGGTCCAAGGTATTGGTCGATATGTCACTTGTTATTCAACTGTAAGATGTGCGATACGGTCCACCAGCTTCTGCTGTGCGACTCCGATTACCTTCGGTTTAGTTTTCCCTTACTATGTCTTCCACGGGGGTGCATGGTTTAATTTTATAGGAGTAAAGGTTTCTTCACTGACATGGGGTATTTGAATTTGTACACAGTCTCGGTCAGAAGTTCATGCTTTTAGTGCGCTTTTAAGCATCTGAATTATTCTTCATAGCTGCCCTTTAGGTTTATATTCATATATGCTTTGTAGTAATGGTTTAGTGCCTGGTGTTTTTCGATGTTACAAGTGTGTCGTTGTTATGACAACATGTTTGGTTGATATTACCTATCATAATTATATGTAGTTAGCTAGTTTACTCTCCTGGCATTGTTACCTATTTTCTCTCTTGATGCGTACAGCCAAATTAGGCTTTTCTTCGTCTTTAAGTAACCTTTATTTTCCAGCCTAATTATGGCCTTGACACTGCTGGTTAACCTCCTTTAGATTAAGTCTAAAGGTTGTTAAATTGTATATGTTAGAAGTCTCTATGATTGTAATTTGTTTAACATAGGATATTTAGTTTCCTTATCATCATCATTATTCTTATGATTGTATCAAGCAGCAGCTTGTCGATTAGCTTTGCTTAGTCGCAAGGTCCAATGTCTTGCATTTGGTTTCTGTAGTACATGTTTTCATGAATTATCTATTTGGTTATTAGTAGCATCACACCATTCTTCCTACAATTTCAAGTCCTTACATCTTTGTATGTGTTTACTTTCTAGGTTTTGAACCATGTATCCATGTATTTTATGTGATTTTATTATCTAGTAGCAACAACGCTTTCTTCGTACTTTACCAAACCAAATTCATTCAATTTGACACCTATTTGTTGTTATGTGTCCACTTGTAGGGGGTTTCGAGAATCATCCAACACTAACGTGATCAGCGTAAGTGTTGGGCTACCTCTGCACCCCAATTTGTGCTCAGTGTCACTTGACCTAGCCAGGGTGAAGTTCAACCTTGCACGTTTGTTTTAAATAAATAATTAGTTTAACCAATTTTAATTCTTAACCCTCTGGTTTCCAGTCATCTTGCAATCAATTCATAGACTAGTAACAAGATCTAAGCTTTGAGATTAAGTGTGTAAATCTTCTACATCTAGGTGTGTACCTAAATACTTACTCATGTGTCATAAGGTTCAAGGTCGTATTTATATAATAATGATCCCTTGATTTATATACATCTCCATATAAGTGTTCTCTCCAATCTATAATCTCCTGAATTATAAGTTCTTCCCACTCCAATCCTCGTACCATTTATGCATGTATACGTGTTCATTCGCTACATGTGGTCTCGTAAATTCCAATTCTTAATATTACTATGATTTCCTCACACTTACAAATTAATATTGAAGTTACAAAATGATTCATTACTCACCTTAGCCCATCATTCAATCTCTCTATTACGCCCTCTAATTTTGTTCAAAATTTCCAAATTCCGATACCCAGTGTTGGAGTAAAAGTTTGTTACCACTTCTACCACTTAGGCAGTGTACCTATCGTTTTACAGAATAGTGGATTTGTGGGTTGTCGTACTCTTGGGGACCTCGCTGTGGATAACTAATAGTGTAGTAAATTGAGTGAGAATTCTAATTATTAGATTTTATCATTTTTTAGGGAGAATATGATTAACAGCTAACTCATAAGACAATAATAAAAACAATTAATCTAAACAGAACAGAAATAGAAATTATAAATATTTTTATGTTTTTAAGAAGCATCCCGGGTTACTCTGCTTACCTATTTTATCAAATTATATTAATATAAACTTCCAACTTTAGCAATAAACTCAAGAATCTTAATTAGTTTATTGACCGTTCCCTGTGCAATAAACCCTGATTAATTTAAACAACAAGCGCAATCCTTGCTCAAGTTATTAATAAATTAATCACATTATTAACAATTCATATTGGAGACTGGTTAACCTATAGGCGAAACTCGCTTCTAGTCGTTAACCCGTTTTGACTTCCTGTGTCTAGAACCTTGTCTCAGCACTGCATTTTAACAATGAACTACAAATATCACTTTAATAATTTGCAAGAAGATTAAAGCGCATTAAGGACAAGAATCAAAATACTGCTTAGATAAATTAGACTGGAAAGCTTACATAACACAATTATATAAAAAAGGCTTGCTTCCTAACCCGGAAAGCTAGGTTTATTATTCAGACATAATTATAAAGTAAAACATAAGAAATAAGATAGTCGGAACCAACGAAGAAGAACGAACAAATGGTCAATCGATTTCTTCGTTGGTTCTCTGGAAAATAACAGCATAAGGCTAATGAATGAAGAAAGAAAATAAAATGGAGAAGTGGGGGATAAGAGGATGAAATGGATCGTAGGTGTGGTACGTATTGTGGTGTGAGCGATGGATTATGGAAGGGATTGAGTGATTATTTGATACAGAGGTACTGGGTTTATAAGAAGGAAGGAGGAGGAAGAAGACAGGGGAACACCACGTGAGGGAATTAAGGAATGGATTGGGGTGGCAAAACGCGTGAGAAACTGTCGGCAGACGCCTGATATCGTTCATGGAGTAGAAGGATAAGTTGCAGGCGCCGCAAAAGGAAAAAGTAATTGGGGAAGATAGTCGGCGCGTTCAATTATTCTGGATCTGGATCTGGGTTGCACCGCACCTCTATTAGTTGTCCGGTCTTTTTTACATGGACACATTTATCTCTTGTCCGTCCATATTTCCACGGACACATTGTGTCCTTGCTTTTGTCCGTGCTTATTTCCACGGACATATTTATGCCCTTGTTGCGTCCGTCCCTTGTCCGTCCATAATTCCACGGACCTTGCTTCCCACGTCCGGCTTTATTTACTCGGACACAGACACGGACAGACTTCTTCTTGTCCACCCTTTGTTACCCGGACAAGACACGGACAGCATGCTCTCTTGTCCGGTTTTTGTTCCTCGGTCATGTTCACGGACATATATGCTCTGTCCGGCCAAATATCACCGGTCATCCCTGTTTGTGGACATGTATGTCCGTGTTTGTTTTGTCGGACATGTAATGTCCTTGTCCGTGTTTGTTTAGTCGGACAACTCTTGTATGCATATCGTGAGTATAATAGCTTAATCATTGAAAGAATGATATTGTAGCAGCGAATGATTCTCCTCTTGTTAATGTTTGGACGTGGATAATAGTCTCACGTGATTGATATGTGATATTATATATATATATGTAATTTTCCTGTATTAGACACATAAAATGTATCAGTTCACATCAATACATAAATTCATGGAAAAACATATGATAAGTGGGAAATATGACATTAATTGTTATGAAAATAGAAAGAATTAAAGCCCTAAAAATATATGTATTTCTCACTTATCAAACTCCCCCATACTTATCTTTTGCTTGTCCTCAAGCAAATCTTTATGACATAATGTTTAAACAAGTTAAACAGACAATAATCAAGTAAGGAGAGCACAGAAGAGGTAATTGCCAATCTTTTTAGATTTTTAAAAGGGTACTAATAAAATTTTCTTAAATATATTTCTCAACTTCTGAGAATAACCCTGAAGTCCTATTAAAGAAAGAGAAGCAGTACCATGAGAATTCTACTTTTAACCCTGAGCCAATCCACCATTTTCTTTCACATTTCCTTGAACGACAAGGGGCATGAAGTAAAATCTTATTCCATTATACCTTTCAATGCCACATACTCATGATCCATAATGTAGAAGTTTTTATCATTTTGGTGCAGAATGCAAAGATACTTCAATTTTGAAGTATATTTTTCTTTCACCTCAGACTTTTCTCTCCACCCTTGTAGCGGTTTTGGGTCTACTATCCCAGATACCGAGTACCTTAGGTAGCCGGGTGATGAAGCACCCGTAAGAACTTAATAGCCGAGTGGACGAGGCCTGTTTAGGATCAGAATATGCCTGTCTGGATCAGAGGAGTACCTTGCCTTGTTCTTTTTCCACCATTTCTTTCCAAATCAAATCTAGGCTCAAAGTCAAAACAAAATTCAAATGATAATTTCCTCAGAATTTTAGCATATAGTACGGAGCAGAGTAATAATAATTTTTTTTTTTGTGTACCCTTTAAACCTGTTAATACCAGCATTACTCCCTCTATGGCTCCTTCTTTGATTATTAATCACTTAACAAATTTAAACACAGTGTCGAAAAAGAGACAAACTTAAGAGCAAGCTTTTGATTACCATCTCTCCCCCACACTTGAACCAAAGCAATGCCCTCATTGCATAGAAAGAATTAAAATAACAGGGCATGCAAACTACCTTGGTAATGATCACAAAGCATGGTAATAGGAAATATTTAAAAATTTAAAGAGCTGTGTATGGATAGTGTACTTCCTAGAGTTTTGCAGAGTATGTAGTGTAGCTCCCCCACACTTGAGTTCAGCTGTCGGAATGTGCAAGATGTTCCTGTAATAATTATTCTAAACAGCCAGAAAAACTCAAGTTAATTCTCCTCGTTCTCTCTCCTCTCTTTTTTTATTTAAAAAAACATATATAGGAATAGTATGAAAGACAAAACATAAAACAAAAATAGTAGGGAAATAATATTTAACCACTAGGTTGCCTCCCAGTAAGCTGCCCGTATTTATAGTCTTTGGCTAGACTCCCACTTCGTTATCCTGGGTCAAAAATAAAAGTAGACAACAGCTTCGCCAGGAAAACGAAGTTAGCAGTAATTAAGAGCAAACCACCTGGATCAAAACAGAACGTTAACTCGGCAAATAAAATAGGAAAATGTATACTCCACAAAACCTGGTGTTTGAGGAGGTACTGCCGGTAATGTAGTTCTAACAGGAGACCAGGTGGTGATGATTTTTCTTCCTCGAATTGGAGGATGTAAATATCCTCCTCTTGTTGTTAAGGCTTATGGAGGCAGGGTGAGAGTTGATATGAGACTGGTGGTAGCGCTTTCTCATCAGATATGAGAATATATATATATCCTCTTCCGGTTGATGAGGCTCACACAAAATATCTTCGAATTTTAATTGCTCCTCTTGTGCTGGGGATGGAGATGGAGGAGAATTGTAACTTTCAGACATTTGCTCCAACTCGGCGTCGGAGAAAAATGTCCTGATAAGTTTCTTTATGAAATACCCCAAACCTTGGTATGTTGTGTAAATGTTAAACCGTGGTATCTAAAGGCTAAAAAGTGCCTTAGAAACATAAATGAACCATTTAAACCATGGTAAAACACAATAAAACACTAAGACACGGTTTGAGCAAAAACATGCTCTAAGCTTGGAGTGAACTTGGTTAGGACCCAAAGAGCCTACCAAGACTTGATAACATTTAATTATGATTTTATAAGGCTAATTAAGTCCTTAAGAAACTTTGGTGGACAGTTAAACCAAATAAAACACAAGGAAATACCTTAAAGTCAATAAGAGCAAAATGTGCTCTAAGCTTGGAATAAATTTGTATAAGACCTAATGGTCATACCTATACCTTATAAATATGTTAATGAACATATTAAATCAATTACCAAGAAAACCAAGCTTGAAAACAAGTTAAAACACAAAATGTGCTTTAAGGAGTCTTAAAGCACGTTTTTGAAAAATTGTCTTGTAAATGAGTTTTGAATGGCTAAATGTCCATCATTACTCTTTAATTAACATGTGTACTATATAGTATCACATTTGGGTGGCTATATCAATGGGAAATCAAAAATTTCACTTCTATGTGCCTTAGTTTGTGAATAGTAACTTTTATAAGCTAGTTTGTAACATATAATGTTATAAGTAATTAAATTGGTCAACAAAGACTATTATACCCTCCTAGGCATATGGGGCCGGTTTTTCATGGTGTGAGTCACCAATATAAAAGAAATTAAATAAGTGAAGTTAAGCTTAAAGTAAAGTACTTTTTGCTTTATAAGTTACAAATATCTTCTTAAAGCAATCTTATCTCATTCTCTCCTTTCCTCCCTCCATTTCACACGGTCCCAACTTCTTCTTCCTCTCTTCTTGTTCTCTCTCGGTAATATAGCACCATCACCATGGAAGTTCATCTTTGACCACATGTAAAACCTAGCTCACTTAACCAAATCAAAAACAAACACCACCATTCTCTTAGTTAAGCCAAGCTCTACAATCTTGTCTTTTCAAAACTTCAAAACCTCCATTTCGGTGCCAAGAGAAACCACCATGGGAGGAGCTTGAGCTCACCTTTTCACATATTCATGTTCTCCTTTGCTTCAAGGTAAGGAAACTCAAAGAAAATCCATGTTTCCTCCATGTTTTCATGTTGTCCGAAAATTCACCTTACAATGGTGTATTTATCTTGCTTGTTTTAGCTTCATTTGAATCTTCCAAGGGTTAGGAGGAGTCCTCTCTTGATACTTGTTCAAGTCCTCTTCCAATTCCAAGGTAAAACAATTACCTTAATGTGTTAAAACAATATGTGTAACTAGGGTTTACAATGAGATGAAGCATAATGCTTGAATACTCATTCTATTGTTTGTATAATGTTTAATAGTTGGAAAGGAACCAAATGCCTTACCGGTTTTACAAGGAAACAAGAAAGAAATTTGTGAGGAAAAGAGGTAAATATGCTATCTCAATGTGGTTTAATGCCTTAGGAGAAATAAGCTTATAATGCTTGTTAAAACTACCTAAAGAGCAAATGGTGAATGACCTAGTAAAGTGTTCTCAAGGAGACTAGTAAAGAACATATGTATTGGTGTATGTAATTGCAGGTCAAAGGCATTACTTATGTGGGAAATTCAGTGTTTAAGGATTATGCATTTAAGGGCCTAAGAGCCTGTTATTTAAGGGCCTAAGTCTCCAAGCAAAGTTTAATTATTCACTATATTGTGATGTAGTGTAATTTGGTGAAGTCTTGCGATTGATGATGTTTTGATGGATCTAGTGTTTTTTGAATGTTTAGTGGTGAAAACTATGAGTTTTGGAATGATGATGTCTAAGAGAACCCATGGCGAAATTTGTAAAATGTATAAGGAGTTCTAGGTGTTTAAATTAACTTGGGTGACTAGGAATGGTTAGGAATGGACACATGCTTCACTAAGAAGACACATGCATTAAGGTGTTCTAAGGTGCTATAGGATTTAGGTATTGTTATCTTGAGTTCTAGGAATTCCAGTGTGTTTTGAGAATGTATTTAATTCTTTGCTTAGTTTGTTTAAGGTTTAGATAATGTTGATATTCTAGGATAGTGATGTTAGGGTTTGGGATGTGAAAAAGGAGGTTTAGTTAGTTAAGATATTCTTGGGAGATGATGTTATGATGGTGAGGGACACTTTGGTATAAAGGTTATTAAGGATGAAACACCACTTGAAAAGCTAGGAGGAAACATTGCAAGTGTTGGAAATTCTGTGAGGATATAAGTAAAGGTTTAAGGAATTAGAAAAAAGAGTTTTGTGAGTGTTTAAGGATATCTTAAGCTGTGTTTAAGTGCCCAAATGAGGTTAGAGTATACTAGGATATATGGGGTGAAGTTTGGAGTTGATTGTAAAAAGGAAAACAAAGATCTGGGGCAGACCGGACTTGCGACCGGACTTGCAAGTTCGGTCGGGCCCAGTTTACCCTGTGAGAATTGGCTTCGGGAATGGACCGGACATAGGACCGGACTTGGCAAGTCCGGTCGGGCTAAATTTACAAAGGGAAGAAACTTTCTGGAATGGACCGGACATAGGACCGGACTTACAAGTCCGGTCGGAGTAGAAATTTTTGACGGAAATGTGTTCTGGAATCGACCGGACATGGACAAGTCCGGTCGGCAAGTCCGGTCGGACCAAAAATGTGGTTTAAGGTTATGAAATGATGAGATGATGGGGATTGATAGGTAATGATGTTATAAGGTTGTTAAGGACATGTTAGGTGAGTTTAAATGGCAATTAAGTGGGTGAAAAGTTGTATCAAAATGTAAAAGTAAAACAAGTTAAAATGTAAAGTTATGTAACTAAGTTAACGGGGAAAGTTAAACATTAGACATTAAATAATCAAGCAAACCCGATGTTAATAAAAACACATGTGATGTTAACAGTTGTTCGAGAATCGCTCGAGGAACATAAGTGGACGTGGTAAAGTGGACTCCGGTGACAGGTATGGTTTTCTTGCAACCTGTGTCCTACCGGATTACACCGGCTTGTATGCCAATATGTTTTACTGAGTGTTTGCCACCTTGTAAGATTAAAACATGTAATGAGTTTATAGTAATTCATTTATGTGGCGAATTTGGCCTCCGATACCATTTAACCTCAAATATGTGTTAAACCTTAGTTAACCAAATCTAGGAACACATGAGTGACCGGTATTCGGAGTTAACGACCCAAACCTTGGGAACGTGCTAACCACGGCTATGTGTGAGTTAGTTGGACATTGTTGTTGTAAGCAAGTGTGTGAACCTCCCTTGTGTGCTTAACTCGGTTATGATACCGTATGGTGTGTGGGTGGTAGGGCTCCATAATGGGTCTCTAACTACTTATTTTTAAGTGTATATGTACTAATGGGGGGTGAGGAGTCCGGTTGTTCCGGCCACGCGTGTGATGGACGGGAGTCGTTATCTTATCCGGTTCGGCTCTCTTGGTGTATGTATAGGTGGTATTCCAATTTGGTTTCTACCTTCCCTTAGCTTATCCAAAGCTAGTTACTGACTCACGTCGGGCCACGGGGGCATACGTATGTTATTTCGGTGTGCTTGGGATTACTATATCCGACACACCTTGGGTATAAGTTAACCGTTCTATATAACCGGACGGTAACGAGGATGGTAACGAGCTTAACATGGGATTGGCAAAAATCCCTAGGCTCACCTGGTATACTAACTATGGTGGAAGGTTCCTTGTGAGAACCGATTTTATGGTGTTATGTAATGTTATGATGCTATGCAAATTCCCTTGCTATGCTATGATATATATATATATATATATTGGATGTTTTAAATGAATGCAATGTTGTCATGTGTACGTCGAAACAAGAAAGGTTTGTTATGTTTTGTTATGTGTGGAATGAGTTATGTTGTAGGATATGGAATGTGTGGATCATGGAAATGAATCCCAGTTTGTGACAAGAGGCGTTTAAAGGATAACCCGATTAATGGGTACATGTCGTTCGTTAAGGAAGTAGCTCCGTTTTAGAGGAGAGCCACTCTAGGGTTTAAGGAATCATTTGGATGGTTGGTTAAGTGTGGTGTGTTGGTTATAGGTTGAGCCCATTGAGGCGAAATGTTATGTGTTGTATGTCTATGGCTTGTATGCATGATTTAAATATAATCAACTGCATGCTAAGACGACAATTAGTTGTGCGTGGCCCGGTAGCATGTGGGCTGCGGGATTACCATACCAGCAAAGGTGCTGAGCCCCTTGGGGGCCACCCTTTCTCTCCTTTTCTATTTCAGGTACAAGGAGCTGGAAGCCGTTCGAGAGTAGGACGGGGCAGATGTTTATACATGGGTAGCCATTTAAATGGCGTGAGTATGATAGGCGTAGTAAGACCGAAATTGTTATCGGCAGTAGTTTGTAAATACTCGGTACAGTGGGAATGTATGTATATAATAAATGTTGAAAATGGAATGAGGATTGTATTGTGTAGTTGCTCGGGAATCTAGTCCATCAGACCGATACAAATGTAGATGTATTAGCCTTGTTAGCCACGTGGGTGGTTAACGGCGTGTAACACCATTGGAATAAGTAATGCGATGAGTTAAGTTTCCGCTGCAATGTGTTGTTAAATGTATGGATGTAGTTGGGGTGTTACAAAAAGTGGTATCAGAGCGAAGTATCGCTCTGATGACTGAATTACCGAGCTTAGGAAGTACCGAGTTAGGATTTAAGTACTTTGGGTTAAGGGTTGAGTGATAGCGTGATAGATACGCTAGTAAGGAACTACCAGTGAATACTGGAAACCTACTATATCCATCCCACCCTCCACAATCCCTGTTATATAACTTGGGAAACAACGCCAGAGAGATGAAAGTCCTCTCTTACTCGGGAATACCCGATCTGGCTGTTAGTAAGTACCTTTAAGGGTACGGAGAATCTGTCATACGGTAGATCCCGAAAACTGGGAATCCCGGAGACGGTCTCCATCTGGACAATGTTAACCGCATTTAATAGTGAAGAATGAAGAATCTTGTGTATAGAATAGAATTTCCAGCAACCTGGGTCGACATGCAGAGCAGTCGAGAATAACCAGCTTGCAACGCACCGATCGTGCAACAGGCAAGAAGTGGATTAATGGAACCCGAGACAAGAGTCTACGGAACCACAGTTGATAAATAATACACCAACGGTATACCAACCGACAAGGGAACTACAACGTAGTGCCCAAATACGTGGAACGGGATACAAAGAGAATACAATACTAAGAAAAGGGGTCTCCCAGAATGGGAAACACCCTAGTTAATGAATATCACGTGGAAACAGTGAGAAGTCACCTAGAGGAGTATTATCAAGGCAGTAAGATCAGTGAGGGCCAACAAGGCCACTGATGACAATATGGGTCAAAACAATACCACAATCGGTATGTGTCAAACCGATAGCCAGTTAGCATGGCGCACTTGCCATAGCAAGTGCTACTATAACAGGGCTGTTCGGGAAATTCATAACCACTACAAAATACTTGGAAAGTACAATAAAGTTAAATGTGAATGTCATAACAGTGGAAGGGCCTGTTAGCCTAACCTCTGTAATTGGAAACACACCAGTCAGCAAGAAGCTAGACTTGGCTAAGGTAAGAAGATGTTGTGAAACCATGGAAATTTTTCTTTCAAACCTAATTTTCACAAACCCTTTTCTTTTCAAACCAGATTTTCTTTCAAACCAACACTTCTTTCCAACCTTCTTTAAACCAAACCAGTAAAACGAGGGGCAATTGACAAGGATACAACAGTGGATAAATCTTCCCTCGATTAAGTTCGGGAAACAAGGAATGCATATTGTCAGGGGACAATATAAGGGAGTTGACGACAGAATACTTCACCTAGGCGTGTGACGGACACTACAAGTGTACCAACTGTGTTGTGGGACGACCGCACTCCGATAGGAGCATGTGGGCCTGACAGACCTACTTATAGGTTAGTTGGGTAAGTAGTAATGTATCAGTATGATACCCCATATATGTATACGAGTAGAGTCCAGAACACGGGAAGTAGTCGACTCCGTCTACGGTCAGCAGTATAAATCAAACAGGAGCTAGAAAATACAAGGAATGCTTGAAGTAAAGGAACCCAATTAAGTTAAAAAGGACTAAAGGAACTAATGAGTTTATTTTAAGGAAATGTATAGAGTTAAGAAGTGCGAAGAGCACGGAATGTTATGTAAAGACATTGCATATGTCTTAATAAGCCGAGGGATAAAACATGATAGCTGGAACGGAGACTCAGCCTATGCATGGCAAGGCAGATGCCTAATGTGGACACATTAATGTGCAATGAACGGGATGAAAATTCCCAGAATGAGTACCTACACTACCAGGAAATATTGATCTTCACAGAAGGAGATAATAAGCCATTAAAGAACGCGAGAAGCCGTGGCTAACTGGATGTACCAATAACTGTGAACCAGATGTAAAGGCATAACTTAACGACACCCAGGAGAAATCCTTGAAGGGTGTGCGCATCAACAATTGTTGAACGAAATACGTGACAGAAGCACAAGGGTTGAAATTAACACCCAGTTAGACATAAGTTGTCAGGAGACGGACTGACAAACCTAAAGGGCATCCCATGAAAGGAAACGGAATGCAACGACCTTGTCATGGAGCCCACTACAACCTCTAAACATGTAATGTTGTACAGAGAAGTACATATGTGTGGACAGCCTACAATGAGCCCAGCTCAAGGCAAATAAGGTTAATAAGCCATAAGCAAGATATGTTATATAAATTTGACTGATTGTAGAAGTTTATGTTGTATAAGTGGATAAAGTGGTAAGCGAACCACTGCATTAAGAGTGGGGATACCTCTCGATATTGCGAGACCGCAGAAGCGGTAGTTATGTGAATCAAGTTCAAGAGATATGTGGAGGATGGACCACGTTGTTATTACCCCAGGGTGATTTGAATAAAATAACACAAAAAAGAAGTACTCGTACCTGTTGTGTACACAGGAAAGTAATAAGTTTGATAGCAATCACCATAGGTGTGTGAAGCTAAATGTGTAGCGAACAACGCTCAAGGGAAAAATAGTAATATATTCAAAAATCAGCCAAATAAATGGCCAGATAAACCCAGCGTGATAGCGGAAGCTAATATAATAGCGGATGCAGTATAAGTTGATGTTGTATAATGAGTAAGGATACGGTGCGCAATGAGCGACCGTTGTGTGAGTATTGTTAGATGATAAAATGGGAGTGAACAGAGTTATGAGTTAACCCCAGTGGAGGTACAACAGTAAGATAGCAAACGAACCGAGCAGTAAGCCGGTGGCAGGTTTAATGATAAGGATTTCAGTGAAAATTCCTATCGCAATCGCATGAGAGATTTACTGTCAAGAGTTTACGCCTCTGCACTCTGTATGACTGAGTGTTTTGGTATTGCTCTTGCGCAGTAATAATCAAGTGAGATAGCTAGGAATCAGAAGCATGGTAATTGTGGAGGAATAATGTTATAGTGGCCGATGCATAGGAAATGCAAGGCCGCACCAATAAAAGAGTACTTGTACAAAACGAAATGGGGAGACATGATTAACAGCAAGTGACTACGGTAGCACTAACTGCCAAATATCGGTATGGAATATACCCCAAATGTTGTAAATAGCTGAGAGAGCACTACACACTAGGTAGTAGCTCAATCTCAACCGACAGTAAGTCGGTAGAAGCAAGTCAATCATTGTGAATTACATAGTAGTTTACGCTGTAACCTATTGGAGAAGTGGATGGAAAGTTTTGGAGCTCACCGAATTCGCTCAGGGTAAGAGATACCATGCGCCGGTTGAGAAACCATTGTTACCTAGATAAGGGTAATACATTGGAGATGTACAATACATTAACAGTAACGAATGGGGCAAACCAGCTCTATAATTATCAGGGTTGCGCAACAGAGGCCAGTGAGCCCATGCGTCAGGTACGTTGTGAATATGAATGGATGGCTAGTTATCAATGCCTAAAAGCCTCACAGGCCAGGACCGAAACCGGTTATGAGTTACAACTCCAATGCGAATTCTTGGTTTAGGGACTAAACCGCCATTATGGTTAAGATCCTCTAATCAGAATCCATTGTGTAATAGACCGCGTGGAAGTTAAAATACTTCACGACGGCAGAACATATTAAGCTAATGCTCAGTGATTGATTACGTGGGCGTAATCCCTTTTAAGGGGGGTAGAGCGCAAAACCACTTAGTGTGTTTTACCGTACAAGTGTACGTGAACTGGGTTGTGCATAGCACAAAATGATTTGTTATGATGGTTGGCGCGTGTGTTATATAAACATACGCATTTATTTGTGGTTAAATTGTGGTAATTGCGCACAGAAGATGCGAATACCATTGTGGGAAGTGTGTTAGTACAAGTGGAAGGGAGTAAAGAAACTCCCAGGGAACTAAAACCCCGACGGTGCATAAATGTAAACCATGTATTGTATTTTGATAAAAAATATATGTATGTATATATACAATGTGGTGATTTATGAAGGGTTATAAGACCGACATAGAACCTAGTGAGAATTAAATTTCCTAGGTAACTTGAATTAAGTTGGATTTGGGTGATGATTGATAGACGGAGTTCTATCCTTGGAGATGTAATGATTATGACTAGAAGGATTTAAAGATAGAAAATGGGATACGCTTGAATTAGTTGTTGGTTGAAAATGAAGTGGGAGGTGAAACTTGATTATCATGAGATCAAGGGAAGCCGAACACAAATTGGGGTGGAAAGATAGTTCAACACTGATGCTGATCACATCAGGGTTGGATGACTCTTGAAGCTCCCTGTAAGTGGTCATAAATAACTATGTTAAAAAGATACAAAGAGCATAAATCGGACTTGGAGTTGTGTGGTGTTTTCAAAAGGATTTTCAATTGGTGTTTTCAAACAATCGATTATATTTTGAATAAAAGATCTTCTTATACTTAACCTAGTAAAGAATATTTTTGTAGTACTTGCTCACGAGCTGAGGACGTATGAGCCTTTGTCTTCGGACCGTGACATGAGAAGTACATATGTTAAAAATTAAGCGAATGTTTTGATCTCCCAAAGGAACGGGGACCAGAAGTGTCCATCGCGACCGGGTTCTGCGGGATCACAGTGTATATGTACTCAACATGGGACTTGAGCCCATGGAGAGATGGAAAAGGTATTTCTGTTTGATATACATGCTATGACATGTTGTTTGGTATGTGTGATAAAGGTTATTCTGACTTTGATCTCCTAAAGTGTATGCTATCAAGACCTATGAGTCTAAATGTGTTGTGTTACCCGGGCCTACGAGTCCAAATGTGGTTATGTCACCCAGACCTAAGAGTCTGAGGGATATTATGTTAGTGCAAGTATGGTGAAGGTACCCGGACCATTAAGTCCGAGGTTACCATGTGAGTATGATATTTCATGTATAAGTGGATATGTTGCCCGGACCATTAAGTCCGAGGTTGGATGTAAAGGGTGGTTGGTAATGGAAGTTTTATGGCTATAAGTAATTCCCGTATTCTAATCCAATGATGCGAGGAAATGTGAACTTCGAGGACGAAGTTCTTTTAAGGGGGGTAGATTGAAATACCCCAAACCTTGGTATGTTGTGTAAATGTTAAACCGTGGTATCTAAAGGCTAAAAAGTGCCTTAGAAACATAAATGAACCATTTAAACCATGGTAAAACACAATAAACACTAAGACACGGTTTGAGCAAAAACATGCTCTAAGCTTGGAGTGAACTTGGTTAGGACCCAAAGAGCCTACCAAGACTTGATAATTTAATTATGATTTATATAAGGCTAATTAAGTCCTTAGGAAACTTTGGTGACAGAAACCAAAAAACACAAAAATACCTTAAGTCAATAAGAGCAAAATGTGCTCTAAGCTTGGAATAAATTTGTATAAGACCTAATGGTCATACCTATACCTTATAAATATGTTAATGAACATATTAAATCAATTACCAAAGAAAACCAAGCTTGAAAACAAGTTAAAACACAAAATGTGCTTTAAGGAGTCTTAAAGCACGTTTTTGAAAAATTGTCTTGTAAATGAGTTTTGAATGGCTAAATGTCCATCATTACTCTTTAATTAACATGTGTACTATATAGTATCACATTTGGGTGGCTATATCAATGGGAAATCAAAAATTTCACTTCTATGTGCCTTAGTTTGTGAATAGTAACTTTTATAAGCTAGTTTGTAACATATAATGTTATAAGTAATTAAATTGGTCAACAAAGACTATTATACCCTCCTAGGCATATGGGGGCCGGTTTTTCATGGTGTGAGTCACCAATATGTAAAAGAAATTAAATAAGTGAAGTTAAGCTTAAAGTAAAGTACTTTTTGCTTTATAAGTTACAAATATCTTCTTAAAGCAATCTTATCTCATTCTCTCCTTTCCTCCCTCCATTTCACACGGTCCCAACTTCTTCTTCCTCTCTTCTTCTTGTTCTCTCTCTCGGTAATATAGCACCATCACCATGGAAGTTCATCTTTGACCACATGTAAAACCTAGCTCACTTAACCAAATCAAAAACAAACACCACCATTCTCTTAGTTAAGCCAAGCTCTACAATCTTGTCTTTTCAAAACTTCAAAACCTCCATTTCGGTGCCAAGAGAAACCACCATGGGAGGAGCTTGAGCTCACCTTTTCACATATTCATGTTCTCCTTTGCTTATTTTAGCTTCATTTGAATCTTCCAAGGGCTAGGAGGAGTCCTCTCTTGATACTTGTTCAAGTCCTCTTCCAATTCCAAGGTAAAACAATTACCTTAATGTGTTAAAACAATATGTGTAACTAGGGTTTACAATGAGATGAAGCATAATGCTTGAATACTCATTCTATTGTTTGTATAATGTTTAATAGTTGGAAAGGAACCAAATGCCTTACCGGTTTTACAAGGAAACAAGAAAGAAATTTGTGAGGAAAAGAGGTAAATATGCTATCTCAATGTGGTTTAATGCCTTAGGAGAAATAAGCTTATAATGCTTGTTAAAACTACCTAAAGAGCAAATGGTGAATGACCTAGTAAAGTGTTCTCAAGGAGACTAGTAAAAGAACATATGTATTGGTGTATGTATTTGTAGGTCAAAGGCATTATTATGTGGGAAATTCAGTGTTTAAGGATTATGCAATTTAAGGGCCTAAGAGCCATGTTATTTAAGGGCCTAAGTGCCAAGCAAGTTTAATTATGCACTATATTGTGATGTAGTGTAAATTTGGTGAAGTCTTGCGAGTGATGATGTTTTGATGGATCTAGGTGTTTTTGAATGTTTAGTGGTGAAAACTATGAGTTTTGGAATGATGATGTGCTAAGAGAACCCATGGCGAAATTTGTAAAATGTATAAGGAGTTCTAGGTGTTTAAATGAACTTGGGTGAACTAGGAATGGTTAGGAATGGACACATGCTTCACTAAGGAAGAACACATGCATTAAGGTGTTCTAAGGTGCTATAAGGATTTAGGTGTTATCTTGGAAGTTCTAGGAATTCCATGTGTGTTTTGAGAATGTATTTAAGTCTTGGAGGAGTTTGTTTAAGGTTTAGATAATGTTGATATTCTAGGAATAAGTGATGTTAGGTGGGATGTGAAAAAGGAGGTTTAGTTAGTAAGAGAAGATGCTTGGGAGATGATGTTATGATGGTGAGGGGACACTTTGGTATAAAGGTTATTAAGGATGAAACACCACTTGAAAAGCTAGGAGGAAACATTGCAAGTGTTGGAAATTCTGTGAGGATATAAGTAAAGGTTTAAGGAATTAGAAAAAAGAGTTTTGTGAGTGTTTAAGGATATCTTAAGTTGTGTTTGAAGTGCCCAAATGAGGTTAGAGTATACTAGGATATATGGGGTGAAGTTTGGAGTTGATTGTAAAAAGGAAAACAAAGATCTGGGGCAGACCGGACTTGCGACCGGACTTGCAAGTTCGGTCGGGCCCAGTTTACCCTGTGAGAATTGGCTTCGGGAATGGACCGGACATAGGACCGGACTTGGCAAGTCCGGTCGGGCTAAATTTACAAAGGGAAGAAACTTTCTGGAATGGACCGGACATAGGACCGGACTTACAAGTCCGGTCGGAGTAGAAATTTTTGACGGAAATGTGTTCTGGAATCGACCGGACATGGACAAGTCCGGTCGGCAAGTCCGGTCGGACCAAAATGTGGTTTAAGGTTATAAAATGATATGAGATGATGGGGATTGATAGGTAATGATGTTATAAGGTTGTTAAGGACATGTTAGGTGAGTTTAAATGGCAATTAAGTGGGTGAAAAGTTGTATCAAAATGTAAAAGTAAAACAAGTTAAAAATGTAAAGTTATGTAACCAAGTTAACGGGGAAAGTTAAACATTAGACATTAAATAATCAAGCAAACCCCGATGTTAATAAAAACACATGTGATGTTAACAGTTGTTCGAGAATCGCTCGAGGAACATAAGTGGACGTGGTAAAGTGGACTCCGGTGACAGGTATGGTTTTCTTGCAACCTGTGTCCTACCGGATTACACCGGCTTGTATGCCAATATGTTTTACTGAGTGTTTGCCACCTTGTAAGATTAAAACATGTAATGAGTTTATAGTAATTCATTTATGTGGCGAATTTGGCCTCCGATGCCATTTAACCTCAAATATGTGTTAAACCTTAGTTAACCAAATCTGGGAACACATGAGTGACCGGTATTCGGAGTTAACGACCCAAACCTTGGGAACGTGCTAACCACGGCTATGTGTGAGTTAGTTGGACATTGTTGTTGTAAGCAAGTGTGTGAACCTCCCTTGTGTGCTTAACTCGGTTATGATACCGTATGGTGTGTGGGTGTGGTAGGGCTCCATAATGGGTCTCTAACTACTTATTATTAAGTGTATATGTACTAATGGGGGTGAGGGAGTCCGGTTGTTCCGGCCACGGTGGTGATGGACGGGAGTCGTTATCTTATCGGTTCGGCTCTCTTGGTGTATGTATAGGTGGTATTCCAATTTGGTTTCTACCTTCCTTAGCTTATCCAAAGCTAGTTACTGACTCACGTCGGGCCACGGGGGCATACGTATGTTATTTCGGTGTGCTTGGGATTACTATATCCGACACACCTTGGTATAAGTTAACTGTTCTATATAACCGGACGGTAACGAGGATGGTAACGAGCTTAACATGGGATTGGCAAAAATCCCTAGGCTCACATGGTATACTAACTATGGTGGAAGTTCCTTGTGAGAACGATTTTATGGTGTTTGAATGTTATGATGCTATGCAAATTCCTTGCTATGCTATGATCTATATATATATATTGGATGTTTTAAATGAATGCATGTTGTCATGTGTACGTCGAAACAAGAAAGGTTTTTGTTATGTTTTGTTATGTGTGAATGAGTTAGGTTGTAGGATATGGAATGTGTGGATCATGGAAATGAATCCCAGTTTGTGACAAGAGGCGTTTAAAGGATAACCCGATTAATGGGTACATGTCGTTCGTTAAGGAAGTAGCTCCGTTTTAGAGGAGAGCCACTCTAGGGTTTAAGGAATCATTGGATGGTTGGTTAAGTGTGGCTGTGTTGGTTATAGGTTGAGCCCATTGAGGCGAAATGTTATGTGTTGTCTATGGCTTGTAAGCATGATTTAAATATAATCAACTGCATGCTAAGACGACAATTAGTTGTGCGTGGCCCGGTAGCATGTGGGCTGCGGGATTACCATACCAGCAAAGGTGCTGAGCCCCTTGGGGCCACCCTTCTCTCCTTTTCTATTCAGGTACAAGGAGCTGGAAGCCGTTTGAGAGTAGGACGGGGCAGATGTTTATACATGGGTAGCCATTTAAATGGCGTGAGTATGATAGGCGTAGTAAGACCGAATTGTATCGGCAGTAGTTTTGTAAATACTCGGTACGTGGAATGTATGTATATAATAAATGTTGAAAATGGAATGAGGATTGTATTGTGTAGTTGCTCGGGAATCTAGCCCATCAGACCGATACAAATGTAGATGTATTAGCCTTGTTAGCCACGTGGGTGGTTAACGGCGTGTAACACCATTGGAATAAGTAATGCGATGAGTTAAGTTTCCGCTGCAATGTGTTGTTAAATGTATGGATGTAGTTGGGGTGTTACACTTTATCTCCTCATCAGAACTTGTAGCTTCAATAATATCTGGCTCGAATCGATCTTCACTCATTGGACTCACCACTGGAATCTCTTCTAGCGGCTTGGTCTGACTCGGGAAGAATTCGTCTGGCCCTTGTGTAGATTGCTGTTCATTCTGATTGAAGTAGCAGTATCCCAATTGAGCTTCTTTTTACTGTGTATTAGCCTGGTCGACTTCCCACCAATACGGCTCTCGATTTGACTGTTGAGGTGATTGATAATCCTTGACCAACCTTTGATATGAGGACATCTCCTCTTGCATTGAGTCCATTCCAAATTGATCAACAATCTCTTCACCTCATCGTCGCCGCTCTCCATAATCAGTAACTATCCTACAAAAACAAAAAAAAATACCAAGTAGAATAGAACTAAAAATGAAAATAAGCATAAAAACAGAAATTAACTAAATAGAAAACAAATATGAAACAAAACAGAGAAAAAAATAACTTGCTAAAATAAAAGTAAGTAAAATGAAATAAATTAAATAAAGCGAAACAAAATAAAATAAAACAGATATAAACAAAATTAAACAGAAATCTCAATAAAATTAAAAACCATCAATTAACCGTGCCGGAGGTCCCCGGCAACGGCGCCAAAAACTTGTTGGAGTAAAAGTGTGTTACCACTTAGGCAGTGCACCTATCGTTTTGCGGAATAGTGGATTTGTGGGTTGTCGTACTCTGGGGGACCTCGCTGTGGATAACTGTTAGTGTAGTAAATTGAGTGAGAATTCTAATTAACAGATTTTATCATATTTTAGGGAGAATATGATTAACAACTAACTCATAAGACAATAATAAAAACAATTAATCTAAACAGAAAAGAAATAGAAATTATAAATATTTTTATGTTTTTAAGAAGCATCCCGGGTTACTCTGCTTACCTATTTTATCAAATTATATTAATATAACTTTCCCACTTTAGCATTAAACTCAAGAATCTTAATTAGTTTATTGACCGTTCCCTGTGCAATAAACCCTGATTAATTTAAACAACAAGCGCAATCCTTGCTCAAGCTATTAATAAATTAATCGCATTATTAACAATTCCTATTGGAGACTGGTTAACCTATAGGCGAAACTCGCTTCTAGTCGTTAACCCGTTTTGACTTCCTGTGTCTAGAACCTTGTCTCAGCACTGCATTTTAACAACGAACTACAAATATCACTTTAATAATTTGTAAGAAGATTAAAGCGCATTAAGGACAAGAATCAATATACTGCTTAGATAAATTATACTGGAAAGCTTACATAACACAATTATATAAAAAAGGCTTGCTTCCTAACCTGGAAAGCTAGGTTTATTATTCAGACATAATTATACGGTAAAACATAAGAAATAAGATAGTCGGAACCAACGAAGAAGAACAAACAGATGGTCAATCGATTTCTTCGTTGGTTCTCTAGAAAATAACAGCATAAGGCTAATGAATGAAGAAAGAAAATAAAATGGAGAAGTGGGGGATAAGAGGATGAAATGGATCGTAGGTGTGGTACGTATTGTGGTGTGAGCGATGGATTATGGAAGGGATTGAGTGATTATTTGATACAGAGGTACTGGGTTTATATAGAAGGAAGGAGGAGGAAGAAGACAGGGGAACACCGCGTGAGGGAATTGAGGAATGAATTGGGGTGGCAGAACGCGTGAGAAACTGTCGGTAGGCGCCTGATATCGTTCATGGAGTAGATCGATAAGTTGCAGGTGCCGCAAAAAGAAGAAGTAATTGGGGAAGACAGTCGGCGCGTTCAATTATTCTGGATCTGGATCTGGGTTGCACCGCACCTCTATTAGTTGTCCGGTCTTTTTTACGTGGACACATTTATCTCTTGTCCGTCCATATTTCCACGGACACACTGTGTCCTTGCTTCTGTCCGTGCTTATTTCCACGGACATATTTATGTCCTTGTTGCGTCCGTCCCTTGTCCGTCCATAATTCCACGGACCTTGCTTCCCACGCCCGGCTTTATTTACTCGGACACAGACACGGACAACATGCTCTTTTGTCCGGCTTTTGTTCCTCGGTCATGTTCACGGACATATATGCTCTGTCCGGCCAAATATCACCGGTCATCCCTGTTTGTGGACATGTATGTCCGTGTTTGTTTAGTCGGACATGTAATGTCCTTGTCCGTGTTTGTTTAGTCGGACAACTCTTGTATGCATATCGTGAGTATAATAGCTTAATCATTGAAAGAATGATATTGTAGCAGCGAATGATTCTCCTCTTGTTAATGTTTGGACGTGGATAATAGTCTCACGTGATTGATATGTATATATTATATATATATATATATATATATATATGTTATATATATATATAATTTTCCTGTATTAGACACATAAAATGTATCAGTTCACATCAATACATATGTAACACCCCATCCAACAACAACACACTTAACAACAATCTGCAGCGGAAAATATACTTCATCACATTACTTAACTGGTTGGTGTTACAAGCCGTTAACCACCCACGTGGCTAACAATGCTATTACATATACATTGTATCAGTCTGATGGACTAGATTCCCGAGCGACTACACATTACTGTCCTTTTTCCATTAGCAACAACAACAACATACACCTTTCAACTGTACGGAGTATTTACAAACTAATGCCGATAACAATTTCGGTCTTACTACACCTACTATACATATATAACTTAAATGATTACCCATGTACAAATGACTACCCCGTCCTACTCTCGTGCGGCTCCCAGCTCCTTGTACCTGAAATAGGAAAAAGAAGAGAAAAGGGTGGCCCCCTAGGGGCTCAGCACCTTTGCTGGTATGGTAATCCCGCAGCCCGCATGCTACCGGGCCACGCACAACTAAATGTCGTCTTAGCATGCAGTTGATTATATTTGAATTATGCATGTAAACTCTAAACACGCAACACATAGCATTCCACCACAATGGGCTCAACAAACAGATAACACATACATACTTGATAAGTCACTCATATTGTTCATTAACCCTAAAGTGTTTCTCCTCTAATGGAGCTACTTCCTTAATAGACGACACATACCCATTAATCGGGTTATCCTTAAGCGCCACTTATCACAAACTGGGATTCAAATCCATGATCCACATACTCCACATTTTACAACATATAACACACACCACATAACAACACTTTTCACGTTTCAACGTGCACATAACAACATCGAAATGGGAATTGCAGTACAACAATAACACATAACATAACGGGAATGGTTCTCTTAGGAACCGGCCTAAACATAGTTAATCCACTTGTGAGCCTAGAGAATGATGTCACCCTCATGATAAACTCATTATACAACACTCATTACCGTCCTAATAGTCGGACGAATAACTTAAGTTAAGATGGTTCGGGTTTAGTGACCCGAACACACCGCACAAACACATGTTCCCCCTAAACCGATCATAAGTCAGAATAGCTAAGCTTTGGAGTAAGCTAATGGGAGATCGTGACCCGTGAGAGAAACAACCATAACAGAGAGGAGGGTAAAGCTAAAAAGGATACCCACTCCCAAACAACGCGCGACCGGAACATCCGGATTCCTCACCCTCCCATAATATATATATAAACATAGTTAAGGGCTCCACTATGGAACCTATCACATCTATACACTTTACCGTATCACAACCGGGTTAAACACACAAGGGAGGTCCATACATTCACACACAAACATCACACAATTAACTCACGCATAGTCGTGGTTAGAACATCCCATGGTTCGGGTCGTTAAATCCGAATACCAAACTCTCATGTGATCCTAGACTCAGTTAGCTAAGGTTTAACACTTTCGAGGTTAAATGGTATCGGAGTTGAACACGCCACATAAATGAATTACAATAAACTCATTACATGTTTTATCTTACAACGTGGCAAACATACAGAAAAACACATTGGCATACAAGCCGGTGTAATCCGGTAGGACACAGGTTGCAAGAAAACCATACCTTGGTCCTTGCTTCGATTGATTTCCACCGTAGGCCACGCCTATACACGATCAATAACGTCGGTTAATTAGCTTCCTTAACTTTAAACTCACTAAGTATTTTACATGGTTATATAACATACTTTAATGTCCAACTAATCCTTGATTACCTTCATAATACCCCTAGAGTTAATTACATAAGTCACATTCCTTTTTGTTTTTTTTATTAAGTTTTGGGTCAGTCCGACTCACCGTCCGACTCACCAACTGGGTCGGTCCGTTCCAGTGATTTTCGGATTTGAAAGTTCTACTCCGTCCGACCCATGTCTGACCCAAGTCCTTTGGGGGGTAGATTTTAATACCCCGGACCTAAAAATGGTGATTAAATTACTCTAATACGATTATTAAAGGCCTAATGGTGCCTAAAGAGTATTAGTAAAGAGAATAAAACCAAAAGAAAAGTGAAAATGCGTAAAACACGAAAAAAACGCTAAAACACGCATTAAATGAGTATAAGGGATATATGCTCTCGTTAGGGTCCGAGATGGATTCCTAAGGCTTAGTTAGGCCTAATTAGTATACGGGAGTGATTCTCGAAGAAAACGGATCCAAATAACGGATTAAAATGCTAACGGAGTTTTAAAGCACGTTTTTCGAGAAAACCCGAAAACGTGACTTTAAGTGGTCAAACGGACCCATAAAAATTATAGTTGATTAAATAACTATAATTAAGTATTAATGGAAGCTTAATAACCATTAAAAATGAAGAAACGAGAAAAATCCGAAAAATGGGCCCGGTTAGTGAATAGTGCTAAACCGGGTAAATTAACGAGCGTTTTCTGTTAAAAAATGAGAAACGCTCCCAGCTTATGTTCTGTGAGGACCGATTTTAATTGCTACACACACACTTGTTAATTAGCTAGTTTTATTAAGTCACAAGAGGACAAAGAAATAAAGTAAGGAGGGAATAGTAAAAGTAGCATTAATACTCTCTCACCTCCTTTTCTTTCTTCTGATTTACGATTCCCTCCTCCCAAACTGAACTCCATCTTCTTCCTCCTCTGTAAAATGGCGATTTCATCAGAGAGCAACAGCACCATCTTCTTTCTCTCTTTTCTTGCTCAATACAACACCAAATCACACAAAATTTGTACCGTTGGATTCCTCTTGTTTAGAGCAACATTTTCCACCCAACAAAAACTTGAAACCCTCATCTTCATCCTCATGGCCGTGGGTCATTTTGCAGCTTGTAGAGGTGATTTTGGCTCTCCCTCATCTCCTTAATAATCCAAGGTAAAAATAAGCTCAAGTCTTCCACCTTTCTAGTTTATTCTTGCTAAATCAAAAAAATTCCCACGTTGATATTTTCTCCATTTCCAGACGGTTTATGGTTTCTACAGAGGGGGTGATATTTTGCTAGTTTTGCTGTTCAAAGATGACACTCAAGAGGGCAAGGTAACTCCTTAGTGTTAAAGCCCTAAAACTAGTTTTTGAAATATTAGTTTTGTGAGGTACGTGAGAATTGAATTGACTTGTTATGTGTGGTGTGGGGATATGGTTGTAGATAGCAATCTAAACCCCTTCGTGTGGTGTGGAAACAAGAAGAGAAAGAGGGAACAAGAGAAAGAGGAAGAAGAGAAAAGAAAACAGAAAAAAAACTAGCAAGGTAATGAACTTACCTTGGGTTGGTTTTGTTCTCTGTAAAACACATTTGTAAACATAAGTAATGACCTTGTATGGTGTAGTCATGGTACTGCAATATTGCTTGTTCAATTAAGAAGTGTTAATGATGTCTAAGTGTGGTTAGTAAACCTTGAGGCTAAATGGTACATGGATGATAACAGTGGGAACTTAGTATGCAGTAGCAGTGGTTTTAATGCTTATATAACACGGAAGAAAAACTGATGTTTGTGAGCTGTTGTAGTGTGGTGAGAAAGCTTAGGAAGTAGGTAAGTTCTAGCAAATTTGTTTTGGAAACCATGGGCTTGAGTGTGTTAGGGCGTGGTGTTAGAATGACAAGAAAGAAAGGATTGAAAACTTCAACAGAAGCAAGAACTTGCAAACTGTAACAGAGGGAAATATTACAGTGAAATGAGTTATTTGACAGATGAATATATAGAATGGTTTAGGTTAGTTTGAATGCCTAACCAATGTCAAAACATGTTATAATATATGTAGGAATATTAGGGAAGAGATTGGTGAAGCAAGTTGAAAAACTTACATAAATTGCAAAACTGCAACTGGTCCGGGTTTGCAAACCAGGACAGAAACCCGAGCCAGCATCAAAACACGGCAGAAAGGTTTATCAAAGGAGTGGTCCGGGTTTGCAAACCAGGACCTAAACCCGGACCACCCCTAAATCATACCCGAGAGTTCTAAAACCTTGTGGTCCGGGTTTTCAAACTAGGACACAAACCCGGACCAGTCCCAAATCTTACCCGAGAGTTTTTCCAAGTGGGGGTCCGGGTTTGCAAACTCGGACAGTAACCCGGACCACCCCAAAATTTGTACAGAAACTATCTTAAAACTTGATTAAGGATGGGTAATGTTGGGTAATGATAGTATAAGGTAATTATGACTTGATTAATGATGTTTAAAGGTCATTAAGAGTGTAAACAAGTTTAAGAAGTGAATGAGAAAGTTGTGAGTTTAAGAACACATGAGTAAAACTAAGTTAAACAGGATAACGGGGTAAGTACGGGAGTAGCATTTAATTATGTACCGTATGAGCTTGGAATTAATAATGTTGTTTGAAACATTATCAGAGGATCATGTGTGAACCAAACATGGTGTGATGACACGGTAAAAGTAAAAACCCCGGTGAAAGGTATGATTTTCTCATACTCCGCGTGCTAACCGAGTTACGTTGATTGTGTGTTTGTGTGCCGGCTTAATCAAGATTAAAGCATGAAAATAATCCATTGTTTGATTATGTATGTCTGGATGTATGTTGAATGAGCTAACATACTTGTATGCCGGTGTGGTCTAACATAGAGTAAAGACCGACTCACTGTGAGTAATGTTTGGCTAGAGACCCATAGATCGGGTCGATGCTTATGATAACGAAAACGTGCAAACACACAAACTATCCGTTAAAGTATAACGATAACGCAAACATATGAACTCCCTAGAATGTGAGGAGAAGTAAGGGTTGAATAAATACCCGATAACGGTTAAAAAACCACATTGAAACAATCCACGAAACAAATGAGAGTGGAAAGATAAGTGAACCTCCTTCGAGAGGATTTAAGATAGTTCGAAGAGGTGAACTAGTGAAGAAGGTAAAAGAGACCTGAGGGATTAGTAGCTCCCTTGAGACATGGTTGACCTCCTATATGAGGATTTTACCTGATATATGCAAATAACCGAAAGTATGAGTAAAGTAAATGTATGGGTAACTCTTAAAACCTAAGATTAACCAAACTTAAGTAATGTTCCCAAGGTCATTAGAAACATCGAGAGTGATGCTTATAGACTAGTATACATAATATTATTATAACTCCGAGAGAGGAGTGTATGGGAATGTAAGTAGTCTGAGAGTAGTCGGGCCTAAGTAAAAGGGATAGGAACTAAGAGAGAGTTCCGTGAGCTAGTTGAACCTTTCCACCATGCTAGACCCAGAGTAGGGTCGAAACCGGGGAAGTAAGACTATACTAGAGAGCCATGAGTTTTGGCCTACGTATGTATTAAGAGTAACAAGCGTGACGTAGGAGACCTGTAGCGTCTCGAGAATCTACAAGAGCATGAGTATAAATAACCCAAGAGTGTGGGTGAGATAATGAGAATAAGTAACCCGAGAGAGCGGGTGAGGCATTGAATAAGTAAACATGGCATAGTGAGGTATAACCCTCAAGGCCTGAGAGTAACAGATACAACTAACAACCTTGTTATGTTAGTTAGGAATTGTGTTCCGTGATTGGATGTAGATTCCTCGAGTATTACACGTACTCTTTGTATTGTTATGATGCATGTTGTTTGACTAAAATGAACTCCATGTATATCCGACAAGTGGTCGGCGTACCCCGGTTAGCGCTCGGGGTATACGAATTTCATATGCAGCTTTAAGCTGAGCCCTTAGGGGCAACGTTTATATTTGCAGGTACACCGAAGACGAAACCGTACGAGAGTAGGACGGGGTCGGTGATAGCATGGGTAGTTAGATTGTAATTACTTATGTATTGAACGAGGTGTAAGACCGAATATGTTATCGGCATCCATATAATGTAGACTCGGTATAGTAAGAAATTATTTGAGTAAAGTGTTTGTATTGTGTATTCGGTTGTTCCAGTCCATCAGACCGTTACTGTATGTGAGTTAGGCCTGGTTAGCCATGAGGGTGGCTAACGGCGTTGTATCACCCTCTGTTGTATTTAGAGTTCCGCTGCAAGTTTAATGGTGAAGTGTGACAGTTTAAGAGGTAATGCCGAGATTAACTGTTGGGGTGTTACAAAAATGGTGTCAGAGCGATACTTCGCTCTGATGACTGGAAATACCGAGCTTAGGAAATACCGAGTTAGGAATCAGAGACTTAGGGCTATGGGTTGAGTGGTAGCGTGAGAGAAGCGCTAGTTAGGAACTTCCAGTACGAACTGGATACCTACAATACCAGACACGCCCTCCACAACCCCCGTATTAAAAGCTTGGGGAAGAACGTCAGAGAGACGGGAAACCCGATCTGGCAGTTATTAAATATTTCAATATGAACCAGAACCTGTCATGCGGTAGATCCCGAGAACCGAAAACCCCGGAGACGGATCCCGCTGGAACGACAATAACCGCACTCAATGGCGTGAGGTTGAGAAATCCTAATCCAAGGAGACCGAAACCTGCGGCAGCTTGGGGCGACATGCAGCAACCCGGCTGGTCGAGCAGCAGCAAGAAGGATGCACCAACCGTGCAACAAGGCGAATTCATGAGAACTAACGAGAACCGGGACACATGTCTACTGACCGCCATGGCTATGTAATACCACTAACGGTATACTAACCAACTAAGAACCTAGTTGAGAGTAGGTACACCCACCCTGCCACACCCGAAGAAGTTGCAATACTTCACTTATATAGCTTAGACAGCTACGAGTATAACTATGAGATATACCCGAATAGGACTACAAAAGTAGTGCCTAAATGAGTTAAACCTCGGTAACCACAGTAAAGACGTGGGAACGAGCAACGAGGTAAAGCATAGAACTAAAGTAATTAAGGAACTCCGAGAGTGGAGAAGCACCTAAATGAATGACAGTCATGTCAAGAGGAATGCGAAGCAGCTCTAAGGAGCAGTTATCCAATTAAAGGATCAAGGAAGAGCCGACAAGGCTACCTAATACAATGTGAACAATACCGTGACCGGTATGAGTTAACCTAAAAACCGCCTGTACCGCGCACTTGCAATGGCAAGTGCAGTATTAACGGGACTTTTAAGAAGAGCTTTGACAAGGGACCAGTACTTAAACTTAGCAAGCACCAAGACGGCGAGAGAAGCCAGTATGGCAAGACAACCCTAAGAATTTTGAAATGGAAATTTGGAAAGGCCTAACGGCCTGACCATTGTATTAAGAGCATACCCGTCAGTGAGAAGCTAGACTTGGTAAGAAGCAACCGGCATTGAAATGCCGTGGAGATTTTATTTTCAACTCAAATTCTTATTTCAAAACGTAAGATTTCCCCAAAAAAAACCCCAAATTTTTAAACCAAACCAGAAAATCACGGTAAGTTATCATAGGACGATATAAGAGGAGTTGGCAACATAATACTTCACTTAGGCGTGTGACCGACACTACGGTGTACTAAACAAGACATGGGACGACCGCACTCCGAAGGAGCTTGCGGGCCTAACAGACCAGTTATGGGTTAGTCGGGTAAGTGGTAACGTATCAATAAGATACTCCATGTATGTATACAAGTAGAGTATGGAACACGGGAAGTAGCCCACTCCATACTACGGATGAAAGAGCCAATTGAAACCATGACAGTTGGACACCTCGAATGATCGAAGAACACAAAGAAGCTTACCAAGATAAGGGAGTTAAGAACGCAGTAAGGTGACAAACCTAAGGATATAGCGTTAATAAGTGCGAGAAGCACAGAGTAATGAGCATAGACATTGGATACGTCTTAGAAAATGAGGAGGAGATACCTAATAACTGGAATGTATCTCAGCGTAAGTAATATGGCGAAAGCCTAAAATGAACATATTAATGTTCGATAACGGGATACAGTCTACTTCACTGAAGAGAATGACAACCTGACCAAGAATGTAAAGGAAAAGTACCAAGGATCTACCCAATAATGGGAGATACTACAACCCTAAACGGGATAGTTCAAACTATATGCAACTGCAAGACGGTGTAAAGATCTGAACACACCCATGAATTCAGGCCAGACGTGATGGCATAACTCAGTAACACCCAGGAGAAATCCTTGAAGGGTACCGGAGTCAACAGTAGTAGAACGAAACATCGTGTTGAGAACATCAGTGTAAACTAAACACTCGGGTAGAACCCGAAGGGATCCCACGTAACATGGGATACCCTAGATTGCCAGAAGGCATGAATTAATATTTAGATACGTTAGGGGCATGAACTTATATTAAAATACAAAGGGCCTTCCATGCATGGAAGTGTGATGAGACAACCATATCAAAGAGCCCAGAAATACCTCCTAACCATTTAATGTCATACGGAGAAGAAGAAACCTTTATAAACAGCCTGCATGGAGCATGACTCGAGGCAAGGTGGCTTGTAAGCCGATAGAACCAACTACAATTCGTAGATCCAAATGTTGTAAAACATATGCATAAAGGCATAAGAGTTATTGTGGAGCATGAACCACCACCTTAGAGTGGGGACACCACTTGTTATTGTGGAGCCTATGGAGCGGTAATTGTGTGAATCTTCCAGAGAAAGGCTACCACCCAAGAATGTAATGTGAAACCGCTAGAGCGGTGCAATGAAACTTGAGCATGTGTTAATTGCCAAGGAGTAAGTCGAACAGAGATAGGGCATAGAAAGGCGTTGATAGTAGTGGAAGGAAACCGAGAGAGTAATCAGATTAGTAGTAAACACTGTATGTGTGCAGTATGAATTGCAGAGTAAACGATGCGCAGTAAGCGTAAAGAGTTTAGAGTAATATATTTTATTGAGCCAAGTGAATGGCAAGCCATAGTATAAATGGTGGGAGTATATGAGCGGAAGCTAAAGTAGTAGCTGAAGCCTTATAAGCGAATATTGTTAATGAATAAGAGCGTGGCACGCAGTGAGCGACCATTGTGAGAGTGTAATCAGATAATGAAATGAAGCTGATGAGAAAAGATAGTAAAGGTGAAATGTTCATTCCTATCTCATAGGTGATTTACTGCCAAGCGTTTACGCTTCTGCACTCTGTATGACTGAGTGTTTTGGTATTGCATTTGTGCGGTAATGATCTTATGGGATGGCTAGGAACTTGAGAATTGTCAACAGAACCTGTTGAGCGAGAATTTAAGGAAATAACCGTGCGGCTGTTGGCCAAAGATGCACG